>OVAU01002177.1:0-12776 GCA_900406315.1 Biscutella laevigata subsp. laevigata
TAAATTCTTATATATATTTACGTCTTTTCTTTAACAATAATAATAATACTTGAGCTAACAAACTACAAATTATAGCATGTGCCCACCACAATATCAGCCCTTCGAGCTCACGAGTAGGTGAGTAGGTGAGAATCGCTGTACACAGCTTTTCCCGCACGTGTGTGTTTTTTCATACAACAATTCACAGCTTTGTTATGGTGCACCAACGTGCAGAGGATTACAACTTATATTCTCAAGAATAACTAAGTTCACATCAAAATTTGTATTCTCTACCAGATACCGGTCAGGTTCTTCACTATCCAACAAAATCTAATCTCACGCGCCTCTTATCCAAAACTACTCTACACGCGAATCAATCTACTCCTCATTTATAATCCGTGTTCTTCACGCGCCCTCATGGTTAGTTATCTCAGGAGTTATTGTCTCGTGCCATGCACATGACTGCGCACATTAGTTTTGACCATGGTCTCTAATATTTTTCTTTTTTTCCTTTAAAATATTTGTAACGCATGACATTTTTTTTCCTCTTCTTATATGACCACTAAAAATTCCAAAGCATCTCAGTGTCTCTCTCGATTTCTCTCTATCTGAAGCGATGACGTCGTCGTTTCTTTCTCCGCCGGGCGCCGCCACTGTGTTTTCTCCCGATCAGAAGACCAGATTCGGGGGGCTCGATGTTCTAGGGTCGTCTCGTGCGGTTTTCCTTGGAAGGAATGTGAATAGTGTCCGTTCGGTGCCTCCATCGTCATCATCCTCATCGTTAATCCAAGCCGTATCTACGGTGAGAATCAAATTCTTTTCCCTGATTTAGCTGTATCGTTAGTAAGTTCCTGCTTAGAGTGGATCTCTTTCTTTTTTTCCAATCGACATGTTATTCTCTATTGGAAACGTTAATTTCTCAGATTCGAATCCTGGAATTTGGTTTCTGGATGTCTGATTTGCTGCAACTGTGATGGCAAAATGCCAAATCATTGTATACTCGTAAATAGAGCTTTTTATTCGATCGATGCTGTTTTTAGGCAACGATAAGATCGATTGGTGATTGATTTCTGTGTTGCTGATGTTAGACTATTTGGGGTTTAGATTGAAGTTATATATTAGCGAAAATAGTGTTTTCTTTGTCTGATGTTCTATTGTTCTGTGACTTTTATTCTTCAGCCGGCGAAGACTGAGACAGCGAAAACCACCAAGAGGAGCAAGGTTGAGATAATCAAGGAGAATAGTAATTTCATTAGGTATCCTCTTAACGAGGAGCTTTTGACTGAGGCTCCAAACGTCAATGAATCCGCTGTGCAGCTTATCAAGTTCCATGGAAGCTACCAACAATACAACAGAGAGGAACGTGGTGGAAGATCCTACTCCTTCATGCTCCGTACAAAGAACCCAAGTGGCAAGGTCCCGAACCAGCTCTATTTGACCATGGATGACTTAGCCGATGAATTTGGCATTGGTACGCTTCGTTTGACTACTAGGCAAACATTTCAGCTTCATGGTGTCGTGAAGCAGAATCTCAAGACCGTGATGAGCTCCATAATAAAAAATATGGGTAGCACTCTTGGTGCGTGTGGTGACCTGAATAGAAATGTTCTTGCTCCAGCTGCACCTTATGTTAAGAAAGACTATCTCTTTGCTCAAGAAACAGCTGATAACATCGCCCTTCTTCTAAGTCCTCAATCAGGGTTCTATTATGACATGTGGGTTGATGGAGAGCAGTTTATGACAGCTGAACCACCTGAGGTTGTGAAGGCTAGAAATGATAACTCTCATGGAACTAACTTTGTCGACTCTCCTGAGCCCATTTATGGCACCCAGTTCTTGCCAAGGAAGTTCAAGATTGCTGTCACTGTGCCTACAGATAACTCAGTCGATCTCCTCACCAATGATATTGGAATTGTTGTTGTTTCAGATGAAAATGGGGAACCACAGGGTTTCAACATATACGTAAGTCTCTGCATTTGCTTTAACATCTCCAGAATTTTATAGTTTTCTTTACATTGCTTATAGATTTTGTTTCCTTGGCTTAATGATTCTCTTTCAGGTTGGTGGAGGTATGGGAAGAACTCACAGAATGGAGTCTACTTTTGCCCGCATTGCAGAGCCATTAGGTTACGTGCCTAAGGAGGATATTTTGTATGCTGTGAAGGCCATTGTTGTCACACAGCGTGAGCATGGGCGACGAGATGATCGCAAATACAGTAGAATGAAGTATTTGATCAGCTCCTGGGGAATTGAAAAGTTTAGAGATGTGGCTGAGCAATATTATGGTAAAAAGTTTGAGCCTTCCCGTGATCTGCCAGAGTGGGAATTCAAGAGTTACTTGGGATGGCATGAGCAGGTTAGTCACTGACCATTTTTCTGAATGTTACAGAGCTTCTCTTGTCCTCAACATAGTTATCAATTACACTTTTGTCCATCGTTCACAAACTTCCAGGGAGATGGTGCTTGGTTTTGTGGTCTTCATGTAGACAGTGGTCGCGTTGGAGGTAAAATGAAAAAGACACTGAGAGAAGTAATTGAGAAGTACAAACTTGATGTGCGTATCACACCCAATCAAAACATTGTGTTATGTGATATCAAGACTGAATGGAAGCGTCCCATCACCACGGTGCTTGCTCAGGCTGGCTTACTGGTAAGTTCTTTACGGGTTTAGCCTTAACCATATTAGTTTTGTGCAATGTTAATTTGAGTTGACGAAGCTTACTTGCTCATAAATTTTGAGCAGCAACCAGAGTTTGTAGACCCTCTCAACCAAACCGCAATGGCATGTCCAGCTTTTCCTTTGTGCCCTTTGGCTATAACCGAGGCAGAGCGTGGGATCCCCAGCATTCTAAAGCGAGTGCGAGCAATGTTTGAGAAGGTAAGATCTCAAGGATAACTCCACTCAATTTATGCGCGGTGGCAGTAATTGATGTGCAAGCTCTTTCATGTTTCAGGTTGGTCTTGAATATGATGAATCTGTTGTTATTAGAGTAACTGGTTGTCCTAACGGATGTGCTAGACCATACATGGCTGAAATCGGTCTAGTCGGGGATGGTCCCAACAGCTATCAGGTTAGAACTTCTCTAGCTAGGTTCCATCAATGGGTTCCATTAGACAAAAGGTCATTTACGGTTCTATGTGTTGTTGTTTCTTGCAGGTTTGGTTAGGAGGAACACCGAACCAGACACAGATAGCGAGAGCTTTCATGGACAAGGTGAAGATTCAAGACTTTGAGAAAGTCTTTGAGCCATTGTTTTACAACTGGAAACTCGGGAGACAGGTGAAGGAATCATTCGGAGAATTCACAACCCGGATGGTAAGAATTTTCAGATTACTCTTATTGACTTCGCAGGATTTTTTGAAATCATGAAGAAATGGATTCTAATTCTAACTGATAAACTTCAGGGATTTGAGAAACTCAAGGAGCTGATAAATGCATACGAAGGATCTTCCTAGTCAAAATCAAGAGTAGCTCTTATTTTGGAAGTACACAACACAAATGATCTATTATCTTGTCGGATTCGGGATGTTACTCTTCGGTAACATCCTGATGCAGTAAGATTATGTATTTGATCGACTTTTATGTACTTTTTTTCCTGGAGATGAAACCGTCAATGTGCTTTTTTAGTTTTTGCCTTTTTTTCGGAGATGTTTAATTACTGTATTGACAAACGGAATAATCACTTCCATTTTTCTGGAATGGTAATGTATTTCATATTTGCATATCAAGAATGATTAAAACATAAAGTAGGAGCAAGAACGCTAAACCTGATCTTTTGTAGGAGATGTTTGTGTATTTCCCACCTTAGATAGCCAACTCATACGTCTTTTTACAAGCTGTGGTCGTCAAGTAGCTTCTCCGGCGACTTACTTCACCTTGAGCTACCGGGGATTGGAATGGCGACGGTACCTGTACATTTGATGATAGAGAGAATGTTTTAGGAGGTCGAATGGACCGCATATCCACCGGGATGGTTGCTGTTGTGATGAAGAAGCCGTTGAGAGGCAACTAAGACAAATGTACCGGTTGAAGAAATGTAATTAAGTAAGCTCATCTGGAATATTTAAAATAAATCTTATGAATTACAAAGCTGAGACTAGACTCTAATTATGAGGAGGAAACAAGATCTTCCCCGGACAGAAAATCGAAAAATGAAAATAATACCAAACAAATCCATAAAAACAATATATGAATTTAACTGAGACAAATTCATCGTCCAATTTTTCGATGAAAGGAAAATGGGATGAACCTCAATCAGTCGTTTCAACCACAAACGCAAAGAAGCAAACTGAAATACCATATACACCAACTGATCATTGGTTCAATGGTTATGTGGTTTCACGTTTTAGTTTGCAATTAGAATAACCGATTACTCAAAAGTGTAATTATACAAACACAAAGAACACATGAATAAGGTAATGGAAAAATGCTAATTCGGAGAAATCTCAAAACGAAATAACAAACAAACTTCTGTCCGATCGAAAGATGTCTTTTGTGTTTAGCCACCAAAATAAGAGATGCATTTAATCTATATTACAAAAATATTTGATACCAAATTAACTTCAAAACAACAATAATTTTCGGTGATAGTAATGTAAGCGACGACAATAGATTCTAAAATTGAATGTTATTGATAATAAAATCCACAAAATTGTTTTGTTCATACGATTCAACGCCTCATATTAATTAAGTTTACAATAAATGGTGGCAAATTAAAGAAAAGACAATAAAGTTTCAGCGTACTCCTCGTACCAAAAATTTAATGAATTCAATATACAAACACCTTTTCCTTTTAAATTCTCCTTACCTAAATTATCATGCACTACTCTGTTTTTATACTTGTCTTGTCTCTTCCTAATCTTCCATTAGCTACAAATCAAATCTCACTAATCACTAGAAGAAGGGGAAAAAAAAAAACAGAGCTAATCAAATGTCTATTCTTTCCTTGACTTTCTCTGCTTCACTCTTCTTCACCTTTCTCGTATCTTGTTTTGTTCCTTTGATCTTCACGCGATCAAAGCGTGTCAAGCTCCCTCCGGGTCCTCCGGGATGGCCGGTGGTCGGAAACATGTTCCAGTTTGTTCGCTCAGGGAAGCAATTTTATGAGTACGTTGATGACTTGGTGAAAATATACGGTTCGATTCTCACGTTGAAGATGGGAAGTCGCACGATGATCATCATCTCTGATTCCGGTTTAGCCCACGATGCTTTGATTAAACAAGGATCCATGTTCGCGACCCGAGCCAAGCAGAACCCGACCCGGAAAATCTTCACCTGCAACGCTTTTACCGTAAACGCTGCCGTGTATGGCCCTGTGTGGCGGTCTCTTAGACGGAACATGGTGCAGAACTTGATGACTTCGACCCGGTTCAAGGAATTCGGGTCGGTTAGACAATCCGCAATGGATAAGCTCGTTGAGAGGATTAAAGCAGAGGCTCGTGAGAATGACGGACTTGTCTGGGTTCTGAGAAACGCTCGATACGCTGCGTTTTGTATTCTTTTGGAAATGTGTTTTGGTATCGAAATGGATGAAGATACGATATTGAAGATGGATGAGATGATGACGAAAGTATTGATGACACTCGATGCACGACTTGACGATTATCTCCCGATACTTGCTCCGTTTTACTCCAAGGAGAGAAAAAAGGCTCTCGAAGTTCGTCGTGAACAGATTGATTTCGTGCTTGGTTTCATCGAGAGACGACGGAGAGCGATTCAAAATCCGGGAACTGATAAAGCGGCGTCGTCTTTCTCATACCTCGATACACTCTTTGATTTAGAAATCGAAGGACGTAAAACGACTCCGTCTAACGAAGAGCTCGTGACGCTCGTCTCCGAGTTGCTACACGGCGGTACAGACACGACGGGGACGGCGATCGAGTGGGCTATGGCGCATCTAATCAAGAATCCTGTGTTTCAATCTCGGTTGTACGATGAGATCAAATCAACGGTGGGAGATCGTGAAATTGAAGAAAAAGACGTGGATAAAATGGTCTTTTTTACAAGCGTTCGTCAAGGAAATTCTCCGAAAACATCCACCAGGTTACTTCACATTGAGTCACTCCGTGTTGGAACCGACGACGATCGCCGGCTACGATATTCCCGTCGGGATCAGCATCGAGTTTTACATTCGTGGTATTAATGAAGATCCGAAGATCTGGTCCGACCCGACGGAATTTAATCCGGATCGGTTTATTTCGGGTAAGGAAGATGCAGACATAACCGGTGTAAAGGAAGTGAAAATGATGCCGTTCGGCGTGGGCCGTAGGATCTGTCCGGGTATATCGATAGCGACCGTACACTTGCACTTGATGCTTGCAAAGATGGTTCAAAAGTTTGAGTGGAGCGCTTATCCAGCGGGAAGTGAAATTTATCTCGCCGGGAAATTGGAGTTTACGGTGGTGATGAAGAAACCGTTAAGAGCGATAGCCAAGCCAAGGGTTTAAGTTTGGTCTACGGTTGCATGTGGATCTTCTCATTCTGTGGTTCGGGTGAAATTAGTACTCCTAGTTTTCCTAGTTTTAGGCGTTTGTGGTTTTTTCAATAAACAACAATTGTGGTTTTTAGTCCAATCTCCTTTCCAGCACTTTCGGATCTTCATTCTTGTCGTTAGTTTTTTCTTCTTGTTTACGAAGAATTTTATATTTAATGTTTTGTGTTCTAGAACACTTTTTAAACTCATAATTTCACTCTAGAACACTTATAAGTATACTGACATTCTAGAACACCTTCTATTGTTCTATTACTACTTTGCCCTTATATAAACTAGACCTATTATTTACTTTTAAACTGGATTATTTTAATTCAACTAAAAAATTTAACTGATTCATTTGATTTAGTTCAAACAACACACGATAAAAATTAGGGGTTTTACCTCTTTCACTCTCAATTTCTGTTTTCGACTTATGTTCCTCTTTCTATTTCTTTCACTAGAAAACTTCTCTGCAAATTATTAATAGAACATTCATTCAAGGTAATTTCGCTACCGATGATACCGCCGACTTCCAGAGGCGGCGACACGGCCAGGGATACTGTCAATAAACGAAGCACTCCTGTTCCATGTCCAGCCTGCGCCATGATTTCTGGCCGTGAACATTACCCCAAGAACCATGATTTCAATTCTTCTCTTCACCACTCTCCTCCCTCCCAACTTGTAAGGTCGTCGCCAGCGATAACCAACCTCTTCTCTCTCTCCTTCTTTCTCTGCTTTTTCATCTCTTCCTTCGCTCAGACCAAAAACCCTAGTCTCCAGCCCTTAAATGTCGTCTCCGAGATAGAGATGGTGAATCCTAAGCTTCCGCCGCGGAGTCTCTCACTCACATCGTCTAAGAAATTCGAAGGATCTTCCGATTTGATCTATCACTGTTACCAGACGTGGTTAGAAGATGATGAAGAAGGGGAAAGATGTTCCCTTTTGTTGGCTTCGAAAATGTTCCCTTTTGATTAGTTATTAGAAGATGTTCCCTTTGTGGTTAGAAGATGATGAAGAATAGTGGTTAGAAGATGTTCCCTTTTGATTAGCTTCGAAATCTGTATTTGATGAACTCTCTCTGGTAAGGTTATAGCTGTATTGATAGAATTGAAGTTTTCGTCTCTTTCGTTTGGTATAAAACTATTGACAAATCCTCTACATAATTCACAATCACCATTACTTAATCCTCAATCGCCATTGACTAATTCTCTGCATTGTGTTTTTACAGGCTACATTTGATTGTCACCAGAAGCCATATGGATTCCTTACACCTGAATTCTTGAAGATCAAACCTAAATAATCATCAATGTGCTCTTTTTGGATGGTTCTTCATGAGTTAAATTTTGGTCGAACCTTAGTAGTATATATTTTTGCTGGATTGCACCATATTGCAGAGCTTATCTTCTTTCCAATTGCAAAGCTTATCTTCTCCATTAACTTCTAGTATAAGATTTCTAGTGGTTTGGGTATCTATCTCATCGGCTAACCATAAGTAAGATTTCTAGTGGTTTATGTATCTCATCAGCTAACCATAAGTAAGATATGTTGTTTACACAGCGATGGAGTTGGGTCTTATAGATGCAGAGGTAAGATTCGATCTTATAGATGCAAAAATGAGTTTTCCCACAGTGATGGGGTTGCTCATTTCTCACTAAAATTTGATGCAGTTTTTATTCTCTTTGATAAAGTACACTTGTGCTTGATTGGTTAAATTTTGATTTTGTTCTCTATACTATAGGGACCTTCAAAGTCAAATCTCAAAAGAGGAGACACAAAGCCTTCTGCTCTCAACCTGGTTTTCCGAATGATCTGAACTCCAAATTCATAATGTAAAACCGAACTATACCTAATGTCATGGATTTTTTTCTCTTTTTTTAGTATTGTGGGTTGAAAATTACTAAATATATTTTTTTCTCTTTTTTTAGTATTGTGGGTTGAAAATGGACGTATGGTTCTCACTTTCATCGGAAGAAACAATCTTAATGATCCATTGTTTAGAGATTGTTGTCACTTTTGGACTTTGCTCTCACAATCTCTCCAAGACCTTGTCTTTGAGGTATATCAAATCAAATATTTCATTTTTGGAAGAATCTTTTAGATATTGTCAAAATAGGGAAGTTTAGTGTTAATCTTAAAGATCATTTATAAGTATAATCTTGTTGGATTTACAGGGTCTAGTGAGTGATTCAAAACTGGATGCATTCAATATACCGTTTTATGATCCAAACGTACAAGAACTCAAAGAAGTAATACGAAACGAAGGTTCTTTTGAAATCAACGAATTGGAGACACGTGTATACGATATTGGTAATAGACTCATAGTAACCATGATTGCTACAAAGAAGAAGTTGGCTATGAACCAGGACGCAATGAAGCCAATTATATGAAAGCGGTCACTGAACCGATGCTCGTTACTCATTTTGGAGAAGACACCCTGTTCGTTTGTTCAGTTGGAAGATGCATCCAGATGGTCTATCCAAATGATCTATTCAGATGGTTCATCTCGATGATGTTCGTTTGTATATTTGGAATATGCATCTCGATGAACCATCTGAAAATCACGTTTTCCCCGAAAATCACGTTTTGTCTCGGAAAATCACGTTTTCTCCGAAAATCACGTTTTCCCCGGAAATCACGTTTTCCCCGGAAAAGCACGTTTTCCCCGGAAAATCACGTTTTTCCCGGAAATGCACGGATTCCGGAAAATCACGGATTTCGGAAAATCATGTTTTCCCGGAAATTCACGTTTCGCCCTGAAATTCACGTTTCGCCCTGAAAAATCACGTTTTGTTCCTGGGGAAAAATTCCCCGGAAAATCACGTTTTTCCCCTGAAAATCACATTTTTCCTGGAAAATCACAAGTTTCGATCACGCTTCGTCTTGAAAAATCACGTTTTCCCGAAAACCACGCTTTTCCCGGAAAATCATGTTTTGTCCTGCAAAATCACGTTTTTTTCTCGGAAATCACGGTTTTTTCCTGTAAAAACACGGAAAATCAAGTGTTCCCGTGTTTTTCTAAGAAAATGTGGTTTATCGGGAAAACATGATTTTCCGGGACAATTCGTGATTTTCCAGGAAAAACGTGATCTTCCGATGAAAACGTGATTTTCGGAGAAAACGTGATTTTCGGAGAAAACGTGATTTTCCGAGACAAAACGTGATTTCCCGGAATAAAACGTGATTTTCAGGACGAAACGTGATTTTCCGGGAAAACGTGATTTTCCGGGAAAACGTGATTTTCCGGGAAAACGTGATTTTGCTGGAACAAAACATTATTTCTGGGAAAAACGTGATTTTCCAGGGGAAAACGTAATTTTCCGGGACAAACGTGATTTTCCGGGAGAACAGTGGTTTTCTGGGACAAACGTGATTTTCCGGAAAAAATGTGATTTCCGGGACAAAAAGTGATTTTCCGGGAAAAAACGTGATTTTCCGTGGGAAAACGTGATTTCCCGGGGAAACACGATGTTTCGGGGGAAAATGTGATTTCCGGAACAAAAAGTGATTTCCCGGGAAAAATGTGATTTTCCGGGGAAAAACTTGATTTTCGGGATAAATCGTGATTTTCCAGCGGAAAACGTGATTTTTTGGCACAAAACATTATTTCCAGGACAAAACGTGATTTTTCGAGACAAAACGTGATTTTCCGGCATAAACGTGGTTTTTGAAGAAAAAAATTGATTTTTCGGCACAAAACATGTTTTTCCAAACAAACACAATTTTTTTACATGTTTCTAAATGCATCCAAGTACATCTTCAAAACTCATTTAGATGATACATCCTTAAATTTTGCCTAAATTTAAAATTCATCCAGATAAAATTCATCCAGATGGTCCATCCGGATAAACCATCTAAATGAACCATTAAATAACACTAAACGAACATCATTTGATAGCTTCATCCAGATGGTCTATCTGGATGAGGAAACGAACAACACCATTATCGAATATTTGTTTGATAAATATGCAAATCACGTTACTAAAATGGAATGGAGCTGCTCTAAGAGGATTCGTGTGCGTTAAAATTGGCATGACTTGTAAAGTTCAAGTTAGATTGACACAATTCCAAATTACGTGTGTCTACGTGAAACCCGAGTCAAACCACATGAACGATTTTGTTAACAGTGTTGACGTTCATGTTGGAATCAGCACTAAGTTCGGATAATTAAATAGAAACTAAGTTATGTACATGTTGGCTTTGATAGTTCGGATAATTAAATAGAAACTTTTTTTTTTTTTTTAAATTGTCACTATATAAATAAGGCAAAACCCAACTCCAAACCAGATTACAAACTCATTGGACCTTAACAGGAAATGAAAAAACAAATAAAGGAGAAGACCCAAAAGACAAGAGTCCAAGAAGCCAAAATCCTAAATGCTCCCACCTTGGGAGCCGCCGCCGTCGCCGGAGAAAGAGAGGAAAACCGCCGCCGCAAACAAAAAACCTCCCTAGCCTAGCTTCGAAAACCGCTGCCGGAGCTGCTGCCGGCTTGACCTAACATCGGGTGGATCCTAAGCCGCGTGTGGGAGGCTTCAAGAAGATCCGCTCCACCACCGAACGCAACTCCTCCGCCGTTCACCCGCGAATCGGGACCCAACCGAACGGTTAAACGAAAAGACGAAGCGAACCTGGAGGAGACAGATCCGCCTGGCCAAAAGGGAGCACCGACGAAGAGCTTGCTCATCGCAGCCTCGCCGCCACGCTGAGACAAGAAACCAAAGGGGAAGCTTTCAAGCAACGGGGAAGGAGATATGGGCTTACTCCTTCGGGTCATCCATCTTTATGCCGGAGAAGGAGACAATCCCACCGGAGACAGCGCGAGAGACTTGATTACCGTCGAATCCGAAAGCCGCCGGCCCACGAGAAGGAGACAGAGGATCTGCGCCCAGCCGCCGGAGAGAGGATCTGCTGAGGGGGCTCACCTCCGACGACAAGGCCGAGTCAGATCTGGAGCGGGGAAGGGAAAGGAGGGCTCGCGGTGCACGGTGGCGTGACCAGTCGCCTGAAAGAGGAGGGCTCCGCCGCTCTTCACGCCTGCCGGAGATCGCCGGAAAAACGCCGGAAATCACCAAAGAGAGAGAGTTTATGAGCTGTTATTTCTTCGTTAAGAACTCTCAATTAAATAGAAACTAAGTTACATTTAAAAATTAGCATTATCCCGATTATAGTTTAGGTATAAATTAACCATTTCCTCAATGAACAATCTCGAACTGATCAGAATACTTTCTACCAAATTGCTACATTAACTTCGCCTTTTTGAACTACTACTACACTATCATGTGTGTATATATAATACGGTTTCACAAATTATTTTGTTATATAATATAATTATAGTTATTTAGAATTAGTTAGATTTTATTTTAGTTTGGACTAGATTATAACTAATATAAATATAACTAAATTTTATTATATATTTTCAAATATGTAGGATTTTCGGTTTGATATTAATTTGGTTCCAACTACTTGGTTATTAAAATTTAAAATCAATTGAATATTAGTTGATTTTGATTCGATTTAATTATATTTGGATCGATTCAGTTATAATACCCTAAAACCAACAAAGTAATCTATGGGATAAAAAAATTTATAATCAAAATAGAACTAGTATTTAACCGAAATCTGTATAAATACTTAAACTATATGAAATATATTATAAAATTATTAATACTCCTATTAGTGTAATTAAGTGTGAACCAAAATTTAATAAAATAATTTAAATACTCCATAATATATAACTAGAATTGTGACCCACGCCATGCGTGAGATGAACTATTTATATTTTATATATTTTTAACATTTTCTAGTTTTAATAATTATCAACTTGATTTTTTATAAATAAAAATATTTGATATTAAATAATTTACTCGTTCAGTTTATTTACCAAATTAGATAAACAAAACAAAAATTATAACTTTGATGCCGATTAAATCATACTTCTGATTTATAGTTCAACATTATAAACATTTATAGTTCAACATTATAAACTTATTTATAGAATTCTTCATATTATTTTATTATTTTATTATTTTTAGTCGATGTCNAAACTTATTTATAGAAATGCTTCATATTATTTTATTATTTTTTAGTCGATGTCCGAATATTTATAAATACGATTTTTCATAAGTTAAGTATTTCATACCCGTTTTGAAAAATCTGAAGCACATAAGACTCCAAAAAATCTTAGTTTTTCTATTATATGAATTATATATTAATTCAATTTTGTATATAAGAAAATTATCAATTTAATATAAATTGGACAATATAATAATAAAAACTATGATATGATTACATATGAGATATTGTTTCCTGAATTGAAATAAGTAT
>OVAU01002178.1:0-13015 GCA_900406315.1 Biscutella laevigata subsp. laevigata
TTCTTAATCAATAAGGAGGAGCTAAAAATCTCTTTATCAATTGATTAGGAGAATGGCGAGGAGCGGAATGAGATTGATGAGGAGAATGACGAGTAGCAGAATGATAACGAGGATGAAGACAATATTGAAACAGATCAGCTTAATGGTGATGAGGACAACATGGAAGAAGACAATATTGGAACAGGCCAGTTGAACGATAATTAGGACAGCATGGAGGAAGACAATATTGAAGTTGATCAGGCTGTAGATCCCCAGGTTGAAGCAGTTCTACCCAAGGAAAAAAGACAGCGAGGACCAACTAGGATGAGAAACATTGGTAGAGATCTGAATGTGAAAGAAAGAGTTGATTTCACTGAAATGGGAGAACCATGTGGTCCAGGATCTGTTAAGTTGTCATCATACTTGGGGCCATTGGTTCGTAAACAAGTTCCAATCGTAATAGATGATTGGAGGAAGATTACCACAGACATACAAACAGTTCTTTGGAAATCTATTCAAGTAAGTTATCTCCTATGTTTAATGTTAATATTTGTCTGGATGAATGAAGTATAGTGTAATTTTACAAACTTTGGTTATCATTGAGTGCAGGCAAGGTTTGATCTAGAGGAGGAATATCAAAGGGCTATTGTGTTTAGGCAGATGGGTTGTCTATGGAGGGCATCAAAATCAAGGTTGGTTACTCGGATAAGGAATGCAAGGAGTAACCAGCATAAGATGAATTTGAGGCCCAAGAATGTTACTCCAGCTGAATGGACTAAGTTTGTCAAACTAAAGACGAGCTCGGAATTCCAAGTACACTTATATATCCAATTGAAACTATTTTATTTGTTACTAAGAATTGAACTATTATTTTGTAGGCTGTGAGTGATTCATACTGGAAAAAAAGGAACACTGAAATTCCTCATCCTTGTAGCCGGAAAGGAATTGTTAGATTTGCTGAAGAAATGGTAAGCTCAATATTCTCTATATATTGCTTGCATAAAGTATGTAATATACATCTTATGGATTGATATGCATGGTTTTTACCTGGTTTTTAACCGTCTTTATTAATCATCTTTGCATAGTTTAGGTTGCATTTAGAGTCTTTTAGGATCGCATCTTGCATATTTTGCATTTCAGGATAAATGAAGTGGATTTGTGCAAACGAGGAGCAATTATGATCAAGAAGACCAAGGATCAACCAAAATAGCGTCAAAGATCAATAAATGGAATTCAACACTTAAAGAATGGATCAAAAGACAGCTGGATCGAGCAGATGGATCGACCAGAGCTGCTCGATCCAGACCAAGACCTAAAGATCTCATCTTGGATCGACCAAGAGGATCATGGAAGCTTGGTCGANTGGATCGACCAAGAGTATCAGGGAAGCTTGGTCGATCCAAGATCCCACTTTTGAAGATCGACCAAGAGGATCAAGGAGACCTGCTCGATCCAGACGATCAAGATACCACCTTTGAAGATCGACCAAGAGGATCGAGGAGAGAAGCTCGATCCAAGATCACATCTTTGGATCGACCAAGAGGATCAAACAAGCTTAGTCGATCCAAAGCAATTTTCCAGAAAGTCAACCCTGCGTTTTAGGGTTGACCAGCTCGTTTTCTCTTCATTTTTAGCTCTATAAATACTCTCTTAACTCTCTAAAACTAAAGAGAGCCACCCTTAGTTTTCTCTCTTGCTTTAGTTTAATATTTTGTGAATCTGCTCTTGTTCTTAAGTTTAATTTCATGTTTATTGTTGGAACCTTGCGTTAATTTTGTAGATCTCTTAGCTTAGTTTTTATATCTTTTTCTTGCTTAGTCTTTCACTTAGATCTATGATGAAATTCATATCTCTCATGAGATTTTATGGTTTCTTCATGGATTGTGAGTAGTCATCTCCTAAGTGGATGATTAGGCTAGCTTAGGGAGAGTTGGCATGATTTAAGGTGTTTAAAGGCTTAGAATCACAAGTATATTAATCTCATAAGATGCTCTTAAGGCTAGGTTGATTTTGGCCAAATTAACCTAGATCTAAAGAAGACTTTTAAGCATGAGAAGTGCTATTAGTCTTTTGTTCATGTCTTATGGAATGTTTAAGGTTTTAATGTCAAGAGATTGAATTATTTCCTTAAATGGTTGTTTAAGGCGTTCAGACCAAACTATCTAGCATGTGTGACCAGTTGGGTCTCGTATTCAATGCATGCATGTTAATAGGTTCGCCTTATTGATGGGTATTGTTTATGCTTCCAGATCTGTTTGCACTTAGCAACACATCATTGTACTTGCTTCAGTATTTGGAAAGGGGTCTTGCCACGAGAGTGGGCTGACCCAGACTAGAATCCCTGAAACCTGAGATTGTTGATTTGTTGAATTAAAGAACCTAGAATTAAGTCAATCTCTTTTGAAATCAACTGACTGGTCATCTGCTTAGTTCTTTATTTCCTGAATTCGTCTTTATCTTTTTATCTTGCTTTTATCGCTTTTACTGCTTCGACTTATGTTTCTAAATCATTTTCTCGTTTAGGATAGCTTTAGTGACAGTAAAGCCTCCGTCACTTAGACTTATTAAACACTCTAGAGAATCTACTGTCCTAGCACATTCCTGGGTTGGTTCGGCATTACTACTCGTATCCTTAACACTCCCACAAAAGAACCCATTATTTACTCCACTCTTCTACCCCATAGAGGGTTGGGGTAAAGATAGTCTTATCATGGATATACAGAAAAAGGAGTCTGGAGACGTGACAAGGCTGAAGGTATGGCTCAAGTCTCGAACTAAAAAGGATGGTTCTCGGGTTAATACAAATGGTTCTCCGGTTAAACGTTTATGAATACTGTTTTTCATCAGAGTGACTTATCATTTATGATATCTCATTATAGGCAAAGGCTGCACAACTAGCTGATAGTGGTAGTCAGTCTAGTTCCGCGAACCCGAAAGAAGATCAGTTGTCTCAACTTTTAGGAAATGATAATCCTGGAAGGTTAATGGCAATGGGTAGAGGGGCTAATCTGTCAAAGTTAGCCTATTTTCAGATTAAAAACAAATATATGGAAGACTTGCAAGCGACACAGATTCAGCTTTTGCAAAAAGTTGATGATTTGCAAATAGAGATAGATACAATGAGGATGGAGGTATTTCTAATCTAATGCATAAACTTATATTTTTGGTAATTGGAGTACTTAGTTATTTTTGTATTTTTCAAACAGAGACCAGAAGGTGAAATTAGTGAATCTTCAGCTCGAAAAGTAAGTTCTTAATTATTTTTAATATATGTGAATGCATTATGGTATATAATATAAACCTTTATCTGTAATCTATATTTCGCATAGTGTCAATAGGAGACTACAACCTAAGTGTGTGTTGTTTGATTGGGCTGGTAATGAGATAGTTGCAGAGGGACGTTTATATCAGCGGATCCAGAGGTCTTGGTCAGTGATATTCCTCTAGGTCCCAATGCAGTTCAGGTGTTGATCGAGTCTGTTACCAAGCAAGATGCATTTTTGTGGTGACCTATACCAAATATATCCACTGTTGGGCAAACGACTAGAGAAATGGTTGCATGGCCTAAGACAAAATGTGACATTCAGAGATTGATCTCCAGTTAGAAGACGTTGTACTAAAGGTAATTACACATATCGAGTATTTATGTTTTTTACATGTTTGCGTTATAATTTTTATATGTCGTATGGCAGAGCCCAAGCACATCACAAAAGAGGTGCAAACTATTGCAGTGGAACTCAACAAATGATCTGGTTGCGGCTGAGGGTCGTTGGCAGTGTAAAGAACCAGGAGCTTTAGTCAGTGGATTGCCTTTTGGACCGAATGTGGTGAAGGTATTTGTCGATATGGTAGTAGAGCCTGACATGTTTTTATGGAGACCCACAAAGGAGATGAGATACCTTAAGAATGCTGATATGTCATCTGTCGCTTGGCCTATAAGAAGAGTTGTTTTTCAAGAGACGACTGACACTACAGCTCAAGGATCTCCTTCAATTGGAAAATCCGCAACATCATGTTCGAAAGCTACACATGAGAAGTTTACAACAACTGCAAATACTTAAGACTCAGTTGGAAAGTCTAGTAATCCTAACTCGGCACAAATCAACAAAGAAACCACTTCCAAACCAAAAAAATCACTGCCAAAATCCCCTCCTCGCAGATCCCAGGTACGTTTGTTGCATCTTAATATGTATAAGACTCGGCGTTGATGCGGTTTGTAGTTTTAATATATACTTAGGATGTGATGAATAAGAACATGAACATACCAAGCATTGTGTATAGTTTAGGTGCATTGACTCATTCTGTGGAGTGTGTGTAGTTAATTTCCTCTGGTATGCATGTGATTTTAGAAGCGTTGCTCTGGTTTGTGACTATAGCAGCGTTGATCTGGTTGGTTCATGATTATTATGCCGCTTGTACGTGTTATATTCAGTTGCTCTGGTTTGTAAAGATTGCAGCGTACAACGGAGACTTCAAATCCTGCTCTGAAGTGCAAGCTTATGGATATTTCAGGAAAGAAGAGAGTGGTTGCAGAAGGGCGTTGGGTTACATTAGATCCAACCAACATCGTTCACTTTGTTCCACTAAGGCCTGATGGTTGTAGAGTTTGGGTTGATGTTGTGAAGATCAACTCTGCAACAGTCTGGAGGCTAAATGACGAAATAGAGTTGTTGGGAGATGCACTTGGATCATGTATTGATTGGCCTGCGTACAATGTAATTATACTTTAGATGCATCAAAGTAATAAGCCCTTAAGTTCACCCTTGATATGTATCAGACTATGTTTATGTCTAGTTAATAAGAACTTGTTTATGAATATTTTGAAACAAGTTTAAGAAGAACTTGTTTATTAATAAGAACTTGTTTATTAATAAGACCTTGTTTATTAATAAGAACTTGTTTAAGAACTTGAAACAAGTTGTATGGTTGAATATTTTGTTTATGAATGGTTTCTTGTTTGGTTGTCTTTTAATAGCATTTCTTTGATAGCATAACAAGGCATAAATAATAACAGAATTGTCAAGCTATAGAACACTATGTAATAACATAACAAAAATCGCTATGAATACTATCGTACTATAAAACAGCATTTCATGTATGCTACCGTACACACATTTTATTACAAGACAAAGTAACGCTATAGAAAGTGAGGAAATATCATAACACCTCAATAAAACGTTATGCTAAATTTAGGTATACAATAGCGCAGTATTACATACGCTATTATATATGTCATATATAATAGCATTACCACTGAACGCTATTGTAAGTACACGCATATAATAGCAGAAAATATAAATGCTATGTCTGATAAAATACCTATAATAACTTTGTCTGAATAACACTATGATAAGACTAACGTATATAATAGCATCGGTAATTAAACGCTATGGTTACTGCACCATTATAATAGCACAAGACTATTAGCGCTATCACACTGTCATACTTATGATAGCTGGGGCAGAAACATCGTTTATGGTAACGCTATGATAGATCTATGATAGCTATATTTATGTGCTGTCAATGAACGTTTTTCTTGAAGTGTATGTTGTGTTTTTGATCGGTTTTTAGGTGTCATTTCTTATCCATTTTGCATTACTTTAGGTTGCATTTAGAGTTGTTTAGGTTCATTTACATTGCATAATCATGTTTCAAGTGTTGAGCGAAGCATAAGACGAAAAGCGGGCAAAAGGAACGTTATGGAACTCAATTGGGCAACAAGGATCAAACTAAGCAATCAGGAAGGATACCGGCCACGTATACTGATCTAGCCAGACCGGTATTGAACTCACGACAACAATTGGAGGATTAGCCTCGGTGGAGGGGCACCAGTCACACTAGACCGGTATCGAGTTCACGGCAAGATTGTGAAGCCAAGTATTGATCAAGGGCACCAGTCTCCCCAGACCAATATTTATCTTACGGCGGTTTTTATAGAGCTTGTACCGGCCAAGAACTCCTCAAAGTACCGGTCTGGTAGACCGATACTATCTCTCTTGTTTGAGAAAACTAAATGAATTTTAAATTGTTTTTGGATATACTATAAATAGGAATAAAAAACCTTATTTTTCCTAAGTTTTATTAAGTATTTTCTTGCATTTTCTCTAGAACTATCTCTCTAAATCTATTGTAAGATTTGGTTTTATTATTGAAATTTCCTTCTTTATCTTCTTCTTATCTTGATTTCATCATGATTAAGCATATTTCTCTTGTGAGATTTTGTGTTCAAACCATGATTAGTGAGTAGTTATTTTGCTAAGTGAATGGGTTAGGTAGATTGCTTAGAGCTTGGATTATCTTTATCTTCATTTGATTGATGTGTTTAAAGCTAGTTTTGAAGTAGCTAATCAAAACTAGAACCTTGATATTTTATTGTCGGGAAAGTGTTTGATGAAATGTTTGAATGAATCAATTAAATGTTAAATGAGGCATAACCAAGGAATTGTGCTAGGGTTATTTAATAGTTGCATGGACTGGAATTTATTGCGTGTTGATCATGTGATTTGTCAAGGGATTGTTCAATTGCATGATTGGTAAAGGGATTTTTGTCAAGGGATTGAATTAACCTAATTTGGATAGATTTTAGACTAAAGATAGACATTGTTATGATATTATTGAGTGATATGAACTTGAGTTTGATCACCCAGGTCGATTACCTATGCCTATTCCTTAGTTTTCTTTTATATTTGCTAAAATCGTTTTCGTTGACTTTTGTGATATTGAGTTAACTTTTTCTCATTACTTGTTTTGTGTAAGTTTTTGATTAGAGATTGTTTCGTGACAAAACATCATCTATATTCTACCTAGACTTAGCAATTCTCTTCATAGAATTACTGCGTAATCAACCCCGAATTATGGTTCGACATAATCCCCATTCTCATCTTATCATCTATCAAATACCACAATACTATATTTGACCAAGTAGATATGCTTCTCATTAATTCAATAGTGAGACAGTGAAAATATCTACTACCAACTACACTCGGATTAAATCCATTTGTGTATGTTATAGCAGTTTTCTCGTTCTGATACATTCTCTTCAATATGTCCGCCACCGACAAATAACACATACAACTATATGGTATTTTTGCTCGTCTATCGCTTGGCTTATACCGAGGTGGTTGACATAATTTATATTTATCCCATTTTTCATCTCCTTTCTAGAAGATCATACACTTCTCGATACACACGCCGATTGATGATATGGGAGAGCTAGATTACACATCAGTTTCTTTATCTCGTAATATGAACTCGCGCTTGGTTATCGTCTGGAAAATCTTCGTAATTAGCTGAGCCTAACCGTCTACGCATGTTTCGGCCATATTATAATCTACCTTCAAGTTCATGTACTGAGCCGCTACGCATTTTTCGTATGTATGCGTCCAAGTGTAATAATTTAGCATAAATTAGTCCCCATGTCTATACCAAGTGTAATAATTTAGCATAAATCCTCTACTATATGTATGCGTCCAAATTTTACATCCCGTAAGAAATTTCTCGTTCTTGCAACTACTACAATAACAGTAAAACTTACCCCCGCTACTTTGCGCAATTGGCTTATTGCTTGTCATATACATGAATAATTCAACTCCGATAATAAAATTGGTGGAAATATTATTTGTCTGCTCATCGATTATTCAATACATCTGTTCTCTCGAATTCCAATTGTTATAAGGATTTGTCATATCTTTTTTATGATCACTCTTTATGTGTTTTTTTATCACTCTTTATGAGGCTTATGGGGGTATATATAACCAAAATTTTCGACTACATTTGCGACTCCACAAGGAGTAGCAAAATTTAGATACACCTACTCATCCGCATTTCTAATGTGTTTTAACAAGTTTTGGCGAATAATATGCGTTTACAATGCAATTCTTGATTGTAGTGGCTCATTAGTGACAAAAAGAGCGACTACAGCGTGACTACCACAATTTTGCGACTGTTTTTTCGACTACGGTAATGCGACTGCGGTCAATAATCTCTTCGTGGTCGCAAAATGTGTGACTTTGCATAAGTCGTCGCAAAGGGAGTCATAGATGTACGACTCCAACATTGTAGTAGTTGTTTTACGATTTATTTCAGTTTTATAAATATATTTGGTTTTTCATGGGTTGATTAATGATATTTTATTTTTGAACCATTAAAAGGTTTAAAATGAAATATATTAATTTTGAAAAAAGTATTCTTAGTATTATTTATCCAAAATATTTTCATATTAAAATCTTAATCGTTATTAGCTAATGTATTCCATACTTGTACGAATATTAACATTATTGAATTTGTGCATCTATACTATTAAAGTAGAGTTTATCTACTTAAAAAAGTTATATGAACTCTTTCATAGTTCCTAAGGAAATAGTTTGTTTTAACAATATTTAATAACTATAAAAAAGATATCTAATCACGTAACTTATTAAAATTTCTTTTTAAGATTTAATAATTTAATAACCATATGCATAAATGTAGAAGAATATTCTCTCTATTCACTTTTTCTCTATTTTATTTTCAAATTCTCTTTCATTATTAAAATTTCAATAGATTGAATCACGCAAAAAGTAGAAATATTATATTAAATTTATTTATTAAGATTTAATAATAAAATTACTATAAGAATTAACTTCTATGAATTATTATGAATATGTGTTTACGGTGATTTTTATATTTTTATTTGTAGGGCGCTAAAATACATGTTTCGGAATTTATGTTATAAATTTTTAAATTAAAAATTTAAAAATAAATATACAATATACCTAACAAACTAGATCATATCATTCAAATATATATACTATTAAAACAGAGTTTATGTCCTTAAAAAATCATAATAGATTATTCCCTAGGATGATTTCAATAAAATATCTCTAACCAACTAACTAAAATATTAAATAAATATAAAATTGAATAATGATACTAATCAAATAACAATCGTGATTCTTATTTATTATGTTCATCGTTAAATTATTAAATTTAAATGTATATAGGAATATATTTTACGAATATATTTAAATAAATCCCAAAAATAGACATAAAGTATACCTATTATATTTCTAACAGACAAGATTACTTTGTTTTATGGTGATTTAAGATAATTTCGTTATAATAATATTATTTCTCTACGATAATATTATTTCTCTATAATAATATATCATAATGTTTTAAAAAATATTTCGATTATAATAATTTAATATTTATGAGCAAAAAATATCCTAACAAGAATATTTGTTGTTATTCACTTTAAAAAATATATATTCATAAACATAAAATAATCACTTATATAATATTTAATTACAAGAATTATAAAATTTGATGTATTTTATTAGAAATAATTTCCCGCATTTAATGTGGGCGAAATCCTAATTAACCGTTAAAACAAACTAGTTGTTAATTTTTGATAAAAAAAAATAACAATAATAAAATAAAATAAAATAAATTTTAAACAAATGATTGAAAGCTAAGAATTGTTTAACAAGATATTCAAAATTAAGGGCCATTAATCAAAAATATATATTAAGGGTCATTTTGCAAATATATTTTAACATGTATTAAAATTTATTTATTTTCTTACATCTTAAAATTAAGTACCATTAATTAACCAATCAAAAATCAAAATATATTTTATATTATTAAAAAAATTATAAAACTGTAAAATAAATTTTTTTTATTAAAATAGTGTTTTTATATATTTTTTTAATTAAAAAATTAGGTAGTATCAAGCAATTCCTTTTTAAAAAATTGTATATACGTAAATTAATAATGATGTCGGTGTATAGCACGAGACAAAAGGGTTGAATATTTGCAGTTTTTTATTTGTTTTTGATTTTTAATTCTATGGAAATCTACTTTTTATCTAATCAAGATTTCAAAATAATAGATTTCCTACAAAAAGGAGAAATCTGGTTTACGTAGAGATTTTTAAGATTACACTTAAAAACTAAAAACTACAAATTCATTGTTTCTCAAAAGAAAAAGTCTCAGATAATATAGTTTTTTCTTTTAAAAATATTAACCACTTATTTTGGGATTTAATGGAAAATTCTTATTCTCTTGCATATCACAATAATAATCGAAATATATTTTTCTCTTATAGATAAAACTATTTTTTCCTAAATTTAGCAAAAAAACAAAATTTCGTATAAGAATAGCATTTCACTCTCTCAGACACACAAGTTTTCAAACGCATAAAGTCCTTATTTTGCTAAAGAACCAAAGTGTTTTGGCGAATAAGTAATTATTATTAATTATTTTTTAAGTAAAGTTTCCATGTAGTCTAATTAAAATATTTGATATTTTAAATAAAATACCGTATTAATATCAAATATATTAAAAATAAATGATGATGTCCGTGTCTAGCACGAGACAAAATACTGGTATATAATATTTTTCAGATACAAGAATGTGTATAACACCAACGTTGCTCCTTCTTGTTCCTTTACTGATGGTGGGGTCATATCATTCACATATTAAAACATTATGTAACTGATTTCTTCTCTACCAGGAGCGGGAGAAAAACAAAAATTATAATAAAATTTTATACAATAAGGTGCAGGATCACATTTGTTTATTGTATAGATAGGTTAAAGTGGAACCAGGACATGTAATCTAGTGGTTTGTGCTAATATGGTTTTTGTGTTATCCGGAATCGAGTCCCCTTTAATACATGTATTATGACAACAAAAAAAAATAGGTTAAAGTGGATTTGTTTTAAAGAATTAAAATGTGTAAAATACTTTTTGATTATACGAGACATTATTTGTTGAAGCTTAGCGAATCTTAGTTGTGTAACAATGGATGGGTCAATGTAGGACAGAAATCGAATAATCAGAAAAAATCGAATAGATACTAAGTTTTACTATCCAAATAACCAGAACCAAATCAAAATCAAACTGAAAAATATAGATATCCGAAATATCTGAACTTTAAGTCTAAATATTGAATTTTTTTTTTTTTAAAGAAAATGATAATTGGTGAAGATATGCATTGATTTGATCATGTGCAAGAGTGAAGACATTGCTGGATGGATGGGTCAACGTAAGATTTGTTTAAACAATTGAAATGTGGTAAACGTGGCTGTTATGTTATAAAATTTGTTTCCTACAAATCCGCATCTCGAGATCTAAAATCACGTTCTTGACAAGGTATAATTTTGATTCGTCAGAAGTAACCATAGACATTCTCTTATAAATACTCCTCAAGAGTTGCTCATTCCTCTCTAAACCAAACTAAAACGATAAAAAGAACAAACAAAACAAAGAATGAGGACTAACAGTTTTATGAGGTTTGCTTTTGTTCTCTTTATGCTTTTCGCCATCGTTGTTACAGGTAAATTACTACTAAGATTTTCTTGTATCAAAGTTCCAAATTATATTACTTTAATTAAAAGAATATTAATTATTGCTTAGAGCCTAAGTTACTACACGAACTTATGTTTCTCTCTTTCATTTTTACTAATTTAGTTTCGTCTTGATCTTTTGTTTTGTGTCTCTTATCAGAAACAAATGCCTTCGAATGTTCGAACTATTTATACGTTTCAAACTGCAACAACTGCGACAGTGAATGCAAAAGAGGAACCCCTAACCATTGGGGTGTCTGTATGGGTGTTTGGCCATTACGCGAATGCTTCTGCAAGTACACTTGTTAATTCCATAATCATCAAAATACCTAAAGAACCTAATTATCACATAAACTGCAATTAATAATTTGACTTATCTTCGTTATTATGTACCATCCTTCTTCTTGTTGTTGTTATTTAATATAATAAATCATATTATATATGAAATCCTTTTTCTGTGAGAAAAGGCTTTATTATATATGAAACTCTCCTTCCGATATTTATGTCACTGACTCACTCCTAAGTTAATATTTGAAAGCCAAATGGTGTAGAAAAAAGTTGGTTACAACAAATTTGTGTTGTTTTTGTAATGGAAAATAATTTTGTTTTGCTCAGGTCACTTATTAGAGTTGTTTCTATATAACTTCATATTTCTTACAGTTCAATTCTTGTGATCCAAGTGTGACGTGCGGAGATCAATTTTTTGTGTTAATATAATATTACTATGGCAAAAAATTCTCCCTCGATGAGAAGAATTAAATTTCACACGCTAAACTTACATTATAGTCACAGATCGTTATCTTTCAAGCATTTTCAAGAAAAATCGCTTAGGACCCTCCATTTAATTAAGAGTGTTCTCTTTTCATGGTTTGGAGTTAACCCCATCGAGGAATTACAGTTTCCTTCAAACTTTCCATAATCTTTTCTTCTGCTCCGTCGCGTTTCTCAAACCCTAATCATGAAAATGTCTCTTTACAATGCTGTCGATGCTTTGTCTCTTGAGGAAAATGAAGAGTCTTTGATATTAACTAATCATGAGTACATGGCTCCGGTGAATCATCAACGAAGCATACTTGGGAGACTCCTAAATCCTCGAGTCTAAGGAGTCTCGGATATTATTCACGCTATGCCTCAGAAGTGGGGGGTCTTTGATAGAGTGAGAGGTATTGCTCTGTCTTCTGATAGGTTTCAATTTATCTTCACTTACGAGGAAGATCTTAAACGAGTTCTGGATATTGGTATGTGGACACACGAAGATTGGTCGCTTGTTTTACAGCGCTGGACAGAGTTCCATCCTTCTGACTACTTAGATTACATCCCGGTTTGGATTAGAATGAGGAATGTCCCCTTTAATGTCTACGCAGAAAGAACCTTTGACGACCTTGCTAAGGTTATTGATCCAAGTGTGACGTGCGGAGATCAATTTTTACCTTTTTAGAGAGAAGGGAGAAGATTTATAGAGAGATAGTGAGATGTTAGCAAATGAAACGAGAAAGAGAGACTGAGTATATATAAGAGTACACAATCTCGCTAAATGATAACGAGATATTTTGCCTTCTCCTTATTGAGTTAAAGAGAAGATTAATATCTAGTTAAGTCAAATATAGTATAGTGGTTCAGGATTAATGTCGAACCATAATTCAGGAGTTTGATTTCACACAAATTTTATAGAGAGAATAGCTAAGTCTAGGTGATTAATAGAGATTG
>OVAU01002179.1:0-13015 GCA_900406315.1 Biscutella laevigata subsp. laevigata
TGACATATTGTAAGCCGCCTTTCTACTATGGAGCAGCACACCGCCTCCTTTGTCTCTAAGCACCCACGCCATGCCACCCTCTTTTCCTTTCTTTGACCAGAAGACAGCTACATTGCACTTCAATTCGAATTCATCCAAGGGTCTCCAAACTTTTGTAACTCGCTGCACAACTCCGCCATCCTCATGTACTCGATCGCCATTACTCTCCTGCGCATAGAACCAAAGATTTGATTCCTCTTTAGCTTTCCTTGCCACTTCCAAACCTGAAAAAACAGCACCCTCAAAAAAGAGGCCATTCCTATGTTTCCACAGGAACCATAAAGTCCAAGGAATGCTTCTTCTAGTTCACTCGGGCCACCTGACCTCATCCATATGCCGAAAGAGAAAGTGGAAATTGGCATACTCCGATGTCTGGTTCCACCCAAATTCTGGAAGGGGAACTCCAACAAGAGCCCAGACTTGTCTCGCAAAACAACATTGGAAGAGGACATGATTGATGGATTCTCCTTCAAGGCTGCACGTAGAGCAGTGGCTCTCTTTGATCAATTTTCTCTTTACTAGCTTATCAGCTACAGGTAACGAACCATTAAGAGCCTTCCATAAGAAATTTTTGATTTTAGGGGTTGTGACAATGGACCAGATTCTTTCCCTGAGAACGTTTATAGATGGAAGAGAACCCGCCATTGTCAGAAGGTCTTTGTTTGCGATCAAGTTTGCTGCCCAATACCCGGACTTAACCGAGTAGTCACCGGATAGATTTTGTTTCCAAACCCAAAAATCCTCACTAGCACATACCGGCTTTACTCTGATGATGAGGTTAACATCAGCTGGTACGAATAATTCCTGAAGTTTATCAATATCCCACCACCTCTTATTAAAATTGATGAGATCTGACACCTTCAGCGTGAGATCTATGAAAACATTCTTCATCTCCGGGCTTCTCCATGCTCCATCAAACAGCCAGTTATCTTGCCAGACTAGAATAGAGGTTCCATTGCCAATACGTTTCTCTATCCCCGTCTTCAGCAACTCACTCCCATGAAGCAAGCTTCTCCACGCAAAGGACGGTCTCAACCCCAACTTAGCTCCTAAGACGTCATTCCCTTTGTAGTATCTACTCTTTAAAACTCTTGCAACCAAGCTATCGGGGAACTGAATAAGGCGCCAGAACTGTTTAGCCAACAAAGCCTGATTAAAGCAGGAGATATCCCTAAACCCCAACCCTCCATGAGTTTTAGGCAGACATAAGGACTCCCACCTAACCCAGTGCAATTTTTTCTTTCCCTCCTGAGCATTCCACCAAAAATTTGCCATAGCAGATGACAGCTTCTTACAAGTTGATTTGGGTAGCCTAAAAACAGACATAGCGTACACAGGAAGTGCCATTGCCACTGCTTTAAGCAAGATCTCTTTTCCCCCCAACGATAGCGAACGAGCGAACCAACCTGATAATCTAGATGAGAGTCTGTCTGAGATGTACTCTAGCATCTTAGCTTTGGACCCACTGAAACATTCCGGCAGGCCCAGATAGTTACCCGTCCCTCCCTCTTTCCAGATACCCAGGGAAGTCTTTAAAAAGCCCTTGACCTCCTCCTTCACCTTCGAACCAAAAGTGATAGCAGACTTATCAAGGTTCACCATCTGACCAGTTGCTTCTTCGTACTCTTTCAACACAGCTACCAAAGCATTGCACTGTTGCACTGTCGCTTTACAAACTAGCAGACTGTCATCAGCGAAGAGGAGATGTGTGATCTCCGGGCCATCAGTCGAGAAACGAATTCCAGAGATTGATCCTTCCTCCACCCTTCTGCTTAGCAAATGTGATAATCCCTTTGTGCATAGAACAAAAAGGAAAGGCGAGAGAGGATCTCCCTGCCTCAATCCTCTCTCTGGCTGGATTAGACCGAAGGACTTTGCATTAATAAGGACTGAGTATGAGACTGTAGTGACA
The DNA here is from genome assembly GCA_900406315.1 of Biscutella laevigata subsp. laevigata. Taxonomy (NCBI): domain Eukaryota; kingdom Viridiplantae; phylum Streptophyta; class Magnoliopsida; order Brassicales; family Brassicaceae; genus Biscutella; species Biscutella laevigata. Next base: position 1,952 of record OVAU01002179.1, read on the forward strand.
CAGGCCATTACCCACTTCACCCACTTCTCCTTGAAACCCAGCGCCAAGAGCAGTTGTTGAAGGTAAGCCCACTCGAGCCTGTCATACGCCTTTGACATGTCAGTTTTAACAGCCAAAAAATCTCTCCCAATCCTCGGATGTGTTCTCAGCGCATGCACAACCTCATGAGCTATAATAATATTGTCTGATCCCAATCTTTCTGAAACAAAAGCTGATTGAAACGGCGAGACCAAGTCAGCAAGGAAAGGTTGGAGTCTTTTTACCAAAATTTTAGAGATAATCTTGTAAAGGACTGTACATAGACTTATCGGTCTTAAGTCTTTCATTGTTCTGGGCTCCACTATCTTCGGTATGAGACACAGCTGCGTAAAGTTCCACTCTTGTGGAAAGAAACCAGACTCAAAGAACGCTTTAATCTCCACACAGACTTGGTCCTTGAGAACCCCCCAGTAATGCTTGAAGAAATACCCAGACATACCATCTCCACCTGGTGCACTATCTGACTTAATTGACAGCACTGCCTCATATATCTCTTCATCAGTAACCGATCTAGTGAGGCTCTCATTCATCAGGTCAGTTACTCTCGGTTGAAACCCCTCAAAGAACCGTTGAAAGTTGTTTGGATTGGTGGACTTGAAAAGATCAATGAAATAATCCACAGCGACTGAACCTTTCGATGCTTCCTCTCTGTGAACTATCCCCCTTTCATCCTCAATTTTTTCCAGAAACCCTTTACTTCTTGCAGATTTCACAGATTGGTGGAAATACTTAGTATTAAGATCTCCACATACTAGCCATTTTTCCCTACTCCTTTGCTTCCAAAAATCCTCTTCTTCTCTGTAGAGTACCCGGATCTCCTTCTTAAGTACCATAACTCTGTCTTTTTTAGGATTCAAAGCAGATTCTTCTACCTTCAACTCTTGTTGTCTAAGCTTAAGCTTTGAATCTGAATTCAGGCTGTTATCTTTAGACCACTTACTCAAATCCTTTCTACACAACCTTAGCCTGTCTGATACCGATCTCCTTCCAAATCTCCCTACTCTGTTCCACGCCAGAGCCACTGTATTTCTAACCTCTTCCCGTCCAAGAAGTCTTTTATCAAAACGGAAGGTACCTCTATACCTCTCCTGAGAGACCACCAGTTTAACTAACACAGGTCTGTGATCGGACCCCCTCTTTGCAAGGAAAGTTTGATTAGCATTTGGGAACCTGGTGAGCCAGGCTCGATTCGCAAAACACCTATCGAACTTACTCTGAATCCATTCAGCCCCTCTTCTACCTCCCCAAGTAAAGCTGTTCCCATGACTCTCTAACAGTTCCATATCACAACCCTTGATCATGTTGGCAAAATCCCAGAAGAAACTATCTGGTTTAGATCGCCCCCCAATCTTTTCACCAGCATGTAGCAAGGCGTTGAAATCCCCCATCATACACCAAGCTTCCTTTCTGTGAACACCAATCCTAAGCAACCGTTCCCACAGGTGAGCTCTTTTATTAACCTTCGGATTCCCATAGACAAAAGTCACAAAAAACCCAACTCCCCCCATAGTCACTTTAACATCCAGCAAGTTCTTCTCTGAACCCAGAACCTTCACAGCAACACACTTCTTCCACATAAGCGCTAAACCCCCACTCTTTCCTTTTGGTTCCACTGTACAAATACGATCATACCCTAACCATACACTGATATCTTCCAAAACATCTCTGTTATTCATAGTCTCCATCAAGAACAACATCTCCGGAAAGTGTGTTTGACGCACCTCCTTGAGACGCGGTACCACCAGGTCTTGAGACCGTCCCAAGCCCTGGCAATTCCAGCTAAAGAGACTCATTGTTGTTCAGGTAACCCCTCCCTGGAAGTTACCTTACTTTCTACTTTCTTTCCACTCTTGGTGTAGAAAACCAAATCTTCAGTGGCTTTTCTCTTCCTGTTTTCAATTTGTACCCTGAGATCACTATCAACCTTTTCACTCCTTAGACCCTGACTCAAAAACCCCTTTTTCGATTTTCGAGCTTTCTTACCAGATCTCTTACGAACTTTGAGGAAGGGCCGACGAGTCCCGGAAGTTTCACCTACCCAAAGGATAGGATCCAGACCCGTAGAACTATCGACAAAATTAGCCTTATCAGGGACTGACTGCACAGAGCTGCCATCATCCGAGTAAACCAGGTTTTGTACCAACGGCACACTCAGCACAGAAACATCACGAAGCATCTGACTTTCACCCAAGCTTGAAAAGGCCTCATTCTCAGTACCTTCTTTAATCCCATAATCAAACACAATGCCCTTGCTTCCTTGATCTTCTCTGATTATTTCTGGCCTTTTTTCAAGTCTAAGGACTGTCTTTGTCAGCATCGGGTTCCTTTCAACCTCAGCCACTGACTTTTTTACCCTCTCCTCTCTGACAATCAGGTCATCTCCATTTGCTATTTTTAGGTATTGTCTCATTCCTTCTAACACCTCCTCAGCAATCTTAGGTCTACCTGTAATCGGGTCCCTCTCCACCTGTTTTTCTTTGAGAACCCCAAACAAAGGATCTGTTGCCTTCAAAATTGGTTCCTTCGAACACTGAAGACCTTCATCTGTTCCATTGGACGGCCCTGCAATCTTCCCATCTTTAACAAAAGAACATGATTTCTGAGCATGTGTCAGTCTTTGACACTTGAAACACCGTTTCTGAATCCGTTCCACATCGTAAAGGATCTTCACCTTTTCCCCTTTTGGTGTCTCGATTATTTTCATCCTTCTTATTGGCTTAGTTACATCTATTCTTATCCTGACTCTGACGAAGTCATCTTGGACCAACTTTGCCTCATCAAGGATCACCTTAACCACTTTCCCCACAAATTCCCCTAGCCACGTGATTGAAGATGGAGTGTAATGATTTATGGGTACGTTCCTGATTCTCACCCACGGCTCAATGTAGTTTAGATAATCATCAGGTGGATTTTCTTCCCATCGAGTCATAACCAGGGTCCATTCATTATACGACTGGACTCCTTTCTCCATCACCTCTACTAAGTCAGCTTCATCCTGAAAAAGAAACTGAAATTTATCTCTGGATAACGCCACTCCCCTGATTCGAGATTCCTTCTGCCATCTCTTAGGTAACCCTCTGATAACATCAGAGACTCTTTGGAATTCCGGGTTCAGGATTCTGCCAACAATACTAAGATGATTCCTTCCCACCGAGCTAAACTCCGGCAAATCCGGCATGACGAAAGGCTCATCATCCTCATCCAAACGCATCTCCATTAACGCTTTGTCAATAGAAGTCGACATCACTTACAATCGATCGGTCTCCGTCACCACCACACCGCAAACAGAAGCTATCTCCACCCTTGCTCTTAATAAGGGATTTACGTATCTCTTGCTACTTCACTTGTTAAAACTAAGAAGAACCGCCACCAAATTCTCCTCTATCGCTTATCTGAAACCCTAAAATCGCACTCACAAAACACAATCACAGCCCTCCAAAAAAAGGCACTCGTACGGACGAAGAGAAGAAATTAATCTAAACCGTCCAAAGAAAAAAACCAAACCCTCTGTCTCCACTAGAGACTACTAAGCTCACAAGAGAGCAACCCAACCCAAATAAATATTTTTGACCCCTAAGGTTATTTAAAAATCACAAAATCACACTCCCTGCAATGGCAGGGTGATGGATATTAATCCTCGCAAGTAAAACCGACTAAAAATCTATTATATAAATCAAATTTGCACTGAAAACAAAGACTCAAACAGACAAATAAACAAACTAGAATGACTATAAAAATCGAATGGATTATAATCGGAGAATTTTCTAAAATATCATGTTAGTAATAAAATTCTGGCTAAAAAATGGTTCTACTTAATTAATTGCTTGGCTCAATAACATTATATATTTAAATTAAATACAAGTTATTTACATATTTAGATTATTTATAAATTAACAAGTTTTTAGTTGAATCACTTCTCATAGTAATTTCCTGTTATGTATGTAAACCATGTTTGTATAGGAGATGGTATATGGATTCTAATCGGAGAATTCTCTAAAATAGCACTTTAGTAAACTATATTAGTACATAAACAAATAGTTTTTTTGCAAAAAATACATTTTATTAATTACTAATCTAATTTTAAATCGTAAATTTTATTTCCTAAACTCTAAAACATCAAACTCTAATTATTCATAAATGATCTTGTACCAATAAATTAGTGTTATTTATGAAAATTTTAAAATGATTATTATAATTAATCATAAATTTTAATTAGGTGCTTATTTAGAATATTTCTCATTGTAATTTGTAGTCTTATATAATACATGTATTTCAATTTCTGGTTAAATATTTGTTATGATAACATGCTCGTTGAAAAATAATAATAATAATTAAGGATACATATATATATATATCTTTATCATTCATGTTGATTATACTCTTATTTCATATATCATAATAAAATATAAAGTGTTAGTGGAGTTATGAGTTGTATACTATTCCCGCCTAGCAATTTCATGTTTTAATATTGCATGTTGGGTACAATCAGTCAATTTTAACAACATATATACAATTATAGATATTGATCGTAATTACTCTGTAATTTATCTATCATATGTAGATTAGGTTAAGAATTTAGGTGGCGAGTAGGACTAATTTATAATAAAAGACGTGACTTAATAATGTCGATAAAACACATAATTTTCTTTTCTTAACTTTAATATAAAGTTACTACGTATATGTTGACTGTAATTAGTACTATATTTTATTTAATTATGTTAATTTCGACGTAGAAAAGGGAAACTTCACCTTTTTATTTCAATTGTGATCTGCTTTTTTTGTAAAAGGACTACAATATATCTATTTCACAATACACATGGATACATAAATAAAGCTAAAGTGATTTTATTCTTAAATCGTTAATTAAAGCTTAATTTAACAAATATCGTGTTTATCAGATTTTAGACACCAAAGTTTGTAAAAGTACACAAAACTGAAAATCAATTAGAATTGTAATTATAAGAAACCAAAAAGAAGTTTTCAATCAAAATAATAATAATGCACGAGTTATAATGTCTTTTTTTGCCTTTTTGCATTCATCAAACATCATTTTAAAACGTAATTATCCAACGTGCGACTTCGTTTCACTTAAATGATTAAAATCATACAAGTTTCCTGGCACCAGAAATAATCGATTATAGGTAATTTGCATAATGACACATGATATAGTATAAACCTAAAATTAATAAATAGAAAAGAGACATTTGGAGGTATATATAGCCTAGAAAAAAAAAATACTGAAAATTGTGTATATAATTGAGAAGACGAGGGGCTGGAGAAGAAATAGGGAAGGACCGACAGGAAGCGACAAAAAGGAAGAGGTAGGGCCCAGTTTTGGGGCGTGATTGAAAATCTTTAAGACTTTTTTTTTCAAATCTGAGGACTATTTTTTTTAATTATTTTAGTACTATTAAAGCCTTTCTTTATCTTTCCTGATGTTGACACCTGTTTCCCTCTCCTAACAACAACAATCCACTTAATCTCTCTTGTCGTTTTGTTGTTCTAGCTTCACCTTGCCTGCCGTTTTTTGCTCAGACCGAACACTATATACGTATCCCACCAGTTGTTCACGCAGTTATTTTACGGCCCATTATATCATTTGGCCCATCATTATATTATATGGTTTTTTTATTATATTTTAGAAATATGTTTTTTTTTTTTTTGAATCTTATAAATGGAAAAGAATTTTGAAAACCTTTATACGAATAATAGTTAATTGGACCGCATTGTGGTAATTATTAGAGGCATATGAAGAGCACATAGTAGCCACTAATTATGAATTATTTGTCCATTCTGTTCTCTATGTCCCACACAACTTTATCGCAACATGTTATCTTCCCTATCATATATCGAGCAACTGTACATTCCAAGCCAGCTCAGCTCCATCACTAAGAAAAACAATTCGAAATTGAAAAGACAATATTGGGCCAGCATGTTTAACCTATAGAGCCCGTATGTATACTTGGCCCATACTAGTGAACGACGACGTATCATCATAGACGCAGTCTTCCTCAAAAACAATCTTCTCTTTTAGCTTATTGTTCTTCCATGGAACTTCCCTGCTTGATCTTATACCTACTAACGATTTTGAAATTACGCGTAATTAACACTCGATATTTTTTTTTTTATCATTGCTCTTAGAACATGAAAACACTGTTGCATATCATAATCGTGAATATCATATGAAATTCAGACTCCAGAGCAAGAGTTAGGGACCAAATGAGTTTTTTTTTTTAACTCGAAAGAGATATAATATATATATATATGAATGTTTTACATATACCGAATATAAAAATACAATAGTTAATATTAAGGATTATTATTCCATATTGGAAGTTGGAGAAGATCCTCAATAGTATATAAGAGATATGGGTCAATCCACTCATTACCAATTGGTTTTGAGTTGGAAGCCCATATAACTTAACAGTTAATTATGGGAATGATTGACGGAATAAGGATGATGGGTATAAACGAAGCAAATCGATGTTAATTATTGAAGAGCGTCTTGATCGCTTAAAGAACGTAGATCTTCTTCTACTCGTACTTGCGAGTTGATCCAACAAGCAATAATAGATATGACCCGAGCTCTAAAATCTTTGGTGCGAGAAACACATAATTGTTTTGTTAAATCGAGAGATGTTCCATGACATAAATAAAATCCAAATTGAATAACCCTGAACCCAGAAGATAACTATGCCTAAATGCAATTATGAGACTAACCCGGATACTCGTAGAGCCAATAAACAAAAAATCGACTACCCGAACCTAACACCGAAAACCGTCGAGTTATAGAGGGGAAAAACTAACAGATACCCATTGACGTCGTACTTATTATTTTCTCCTACATATTTTAAAATTATTTAGATTTTTTTTCTTAAAATCCAAACCTAAAAGATTTGGAGTGGATTAAAAAAATGAAGAAACCTAATTGTCTCTTCTTCCTTCTTCTACCAACAACAAAGTTGGAGTGTCTTATCTCGTAGATGAGGACGCGATAGGAATGGGAAAGATAATGATGTGTCTATTAACTAACACAAAGAGAACGCATTGAAACTCTATCATATATATTTTCTGGTTTACTTTCTCAACTCGTTAATAAGTTTATTGATAACATAAACCATTCTGCTCTCTTCTCTTACTCAAAAAAAAAAAAAAAAAAAATTTGGATTAAAAAAAATGAATTTTTTTTTTTAAGATGTTGAGTATTTGCAAGAATTCGAGTCCACCATATATGAAAATTCTCGAATCCTAATCTTATGACTAATGTTCATCTGTGCATCTAAAACAAAATTGTAAATTAAATCGTATGGTTGGCATCATCGAATCTGAATGCCAACAAATTCGTGTATATAGATACTATTTGATAATTTTTTTTTTTTTTTTTTTTTTTTTTTTTTTNTTTTTGATAATTTTTTGTATGCACCAATTTTGCACACATCTAGATATTAGACTTTAAAAATATTCTTATTCTCCTTTTAATTTTTTTTTCACTCGAATTATATTAGGAAATGCATTAGATGTCTTACAACACATGAGCCGGAACAACCGAAACCAAAAGTCCGTAATGAAATCGAGGATCAAACGCCCGTAGTAAAATTGGGGGACCAACACCCGTAGTGAAATCGGGGACCAAAGCCGGTGGATACAAAATAATCCCTGAAATCTAACACAAAAACTAAAACCAAACCGAAAAAACAAAGCAAAAACGACAAAAGAAGTTGAGAAACACTACCAAATCCACGAAAATCTTGAAGAGACCATCCAAAGCCACTGAAAATTCTCCTTTACGAACGAGCCTACTGAAGATTGAACTCTCGCCCAATATATTGACGAAAGGAGAGCCACAGAAAGTCACCTAAATCTGAACCAAAGCCGGGAAGACGCGAGCGAGCCAAGGAGACACATCCCGACACACCTAGAAGGAATAACGACATTTTTCTTCAAACCTTAGTGAAAGCTCAACAACTAAACCTCGATTGGTACGAAGGAAACCTGATCACTAGCAAAGGAGACTGACACTCAAAGACAAAAAAAAAAACCCTCGTTTGTGGCAGCTCATCACGAACGGTTCAGCCGAGTGTTTGGATCTAGTTGAGTTCGAGAAGTACCTGTGATATTCATCTCTTTACCGCTCTTCCTTCAACTGGGATATTCTCCTTTTAAATTATTTTAGGTTTTTTTTTCATTATTTAACCAAACGAATTTTCTTTTCTTGAACCCTAATTGTCTTCTCTTCCGCCAACATCAAATTTCTCGTCGATGAACATGGAGACCGACGAGAAATTTATGCTCAAATCCTGTAACCAAAATACGGTGATGTGTCTACTCACAGACCCAGAAGGAACTCATCTAGGCTCTGCAATGTATATTCCTCAAACTGCTGGTCCTGTCCAGCTTACTCAGCTAGTCAATAGGTTTCTCGACAATGTAAACCACTTTATCTCTTACCTTACTCTTAAATTTTGGTTCAAAGAAGTGATTTTTAGTTTCTGGGTACTTGCAGTGACTTGAATCCTCTGGTTTTAGCGTTTAGTTGTTAAAAGTATTGATGATTTTTTGTTGGCTAACCCTCACTGCTATAACTTGCGTAATTTAATTTGAAATTTTGGGTGTTGGTTGTAATAATTCAGGAGGAGATGTTACCTTACAGCTTCTATGTATCAGACGAAGAGCTTCTTGTACCTGTAGGAACTTATTTGGAGAAAAACAAAGGTTAAAAACACTCTTAAAGCTGTTTGGTTGGTTTGTCTTTATGTCTTCTATGAATAATCTTATTATCTTCTAATTCATGTTGTTGCAAAATTGTGCATTTCAGTGTCTGTGGAGAAGGTTTTGACCATAGTTTATCAACAACAAGCTGTTTTTAGAATTCGCCCAGTTAACCGTTGCTCACAAACAATTGCTGGTATGTTCGTTCAGCAAAATTGTTGTAGTTAAGAGATTAAACCAGGTGTCAGCTGCTTTGTTTAAGTTGATTTGGTTTGGTTTAAATCTTAGGTCACGCGGAAGCTGTTCTTTGTGTTTCGTTCAGCCCTGATGGTAAGCAGTTAGCAAGTGGTTCAGGTGATACTACTGTCAGACTTTGGGATCTCAACACCGAAACTCCATTGTATACTTGCAAAGGTTCGAAAATATCCTCACCATTTCTCCATAGATGTAATAGTTCATCCTCATGAGTCATGATAACCTCTAAATATGTTCAGGGCACAAGAATTGGGTTCTCTCAGTTGCTTGGTCTCCGGATGGTAAGCATCTTGTGAGTGGTGGTAAATCTGGCGAAATCTGCTGTTGGAATTCAAAGACAGGAGAACTAGATGGCGCTCCACTTACGGTTAAGTCCTGTCACTTTTCAAAAGTTAACTGGTGAATTTTCATTTGTTACTAATTACCATTGAACTTTATCTTTTTCATAGGGTCACAAGAAATGGATTACTGGTATCTCATGGGAACCAGTCCACCTTAGTTCTCCATGCCGTCGATTTGTAACTTCTAGTAAAGATGGGGATGCAAGGATTTGGGATGTTACACTGAAAAAATCAATGATTTGTCTCAGTGGACACACACTTGCTGTGACCTGTGTCAAATGGGGTGGAGACGGAATTATATATACAGGGTATATTTCTTTTATTTGAAATGTTATTTGGTGTCTTTTTAAACCGTTGTGTGTGTGTAATGTGTGCTGACTAAAAGCTTAAAGAATTTCATTGTCAGTAATGGGTGAATCTTATATCTGATAACCATATAACGAAAAGAACTTAATTAACTGTCTTTTTTATCTTGCCTGTGTTAAAGCTCTATGTTCACTTCTTTGGTACTTAGTTCTTTGTTCTTCTCTTGCATTCTATTAAAATATCTGTCTTGTGTTTGGCAGTTCTCAAGATTGCACAATAAAGATATGGGAGACTACTCAGGGGAAGCTCATTCGTGAATTAAAGGTAAACTTTGAGCCTTACTCTGGGACTTGTTCTGATCAATTGTCCTCTGCATTAGTGCCAGACCCATTCCTCTTCAATCTAATATATCCAAAGACCTTATAATCTGTTAGGGATTCAATTTCAGCCCGATTGTATTATGAGTAAATGACACATGATTTCTCTGTTGTTCTGCATGTTTTGATCCATAGCTTGTTTACAATCACCAAGAATCCCTTTTCACCACCTCTATTGATACTTCGTGTTACTTCAGGGACATGGGCATTGGGTTAATTCCCTTGCATTGAGCACCGAATATGTTCTTCGGACCGGAGCTTTTGACCACACTGGTAGACAATATCCTCCAAATGAAGAAAGGAAAAAAGTAAGCTTCTCACTTCAGTCCACAAGTCAGAGCAGTTTTACCCTTTTACTCTGATTCTGATCTCTCCCTTTGGAACATTTGCTTGGCTTCTTGTTTATTACAGGCACTCGAAAGATATAACAAAACAAAAGGTGATTCCCCAGAAAGATTAGTCTCAGGTTCCGATGATTTCACAATGTTCCTTTGGGAACCATCTGTTAGCAAACAACCTAAAAAGCGATTGACCGGTCATCAACAGGTACGTTTACTTGACAAATTTTCCCTACACTTTACCTCGGTTTTGTATTTGTGTTTCTGATACTTGTGCATCTAAAATTTGTTCAAAATCAACAGCTTGTAAATCATGTGTACTTCTCACCTGATGGAAAATGGATTGCAAGTGCATCGTTTGATAGATCAGTTAGGCTATGGAATGGTGTCACAGGACAGTTCGTTACAGCTTTCAGGGGACATGTTGGACCTGTTTATCAGATCAGTTGGTCCGCAGACAGTAGATTGCTTTTGAGTGGCAGTAAAGATTCTACTCTCAAGGTACTTTCTATGTAATGTAAAAAGTTGTGTCAGTAGACAAATATATCTTGTAGTTTCTGAATCAGAAAGTTTGTTACTTGCACAGATATGGGAAATTAGAACAAAAAAGTTAAAACAAGATCTTCCTGGTCATGCAGATGAGGTAGCTGTTTTTTTTTTAGGGTCGACGAGCTGTATCCCCCCAGAAACTATCAAGTC
>OVAU01002180.1:0-13009 GCA_900406315.1 Biscutella laevigata subsp. laevigata
GTTATCAGCTCTACTCATCTATAGTAGCAGCGGGAAGACAACGTCTGTGCCTGTTACTGAACAAAGCAAATAAACAAAGATCTGATTCATTAAAGCAGAAACAAAGCAATAATATTAAGGCAAGGTTCCTTACAAAAATAACCAGATCTAAAACTACAGAGAAACTAAAACTTAAACTAACAGAGTTTTCCTAAGGTCTAAAAAGGAGCACACTACAAATGATGGCTTAAGGTTACTATTNTAGAAACGTTAATTTTTTGCTTGAGATCGGGTCGATACAGCATATCGGCCATGGCCTGGCCGATATTGTTCCTTCTGTGGCCGATACTGCTCCATGGGCATCACCTTGCCGATATTCATCAGCCTCTGGTTGATATTGACTTGCGTTGACTTCCGGATTTGACTCGTTTTCGCNTTGGTCGACACACTGTATCGGCCATGGCCTGGCCGATATTGTTTCTTCAGTGGTCGACACACTGTATCGGCCATAGCCTAGCCGATACTGCTCCTTCTGTGGCCGATACTGCTCCATGGGCATCACCTGGTTGATATTGACTTGCGTTGACTTCCGGATTTGACTCGTTTTCGCTTGTTTTCGTCCTTTTTGATCCCGAACTTTGCACGGTCTTTCTAAACAACTGGAAATGCAATATGTACTCAAATGCTAAAAGACTCTAAAACATACGAAAATGTACAAAACCGAGAAAAAGACGGGACTAAAATATGGACAAAAACCGGACATATCANAATACTACCCAACAAAGTTACCAAAACGCTGAGGGAACTTGTGATCCTAACTGGTCCGCTTTACAAGTGAACTAGACTCAATCCTAAATAACGAAAATACTTTTGGTTTTTATGAAAATTTCGGTTTTTTTTTTGTTTTTCTTAAAATCATAACTATCTACGATGCAAAATGAGACTCAACAAAGAAAACAAAACAACAAATAGAACATTAACAAGAAGGTGGTTCTTCCCCCAAACTTAAATCACACAGACCTTGTGTGAGTCTAAGCAGGGAGAAGAAACCAAAAATAAGATAATGACAAGCGAAGGTAAAATGCATATGTACAAGAGCGCGAAAAAAGGACCTCAATAATATTAAGCAGTGGGGTCCAATTCTCCATCAGAAGAGAATGTCGGGGACTCATTGTCCGAGATAGGGCGCGGTTGAGGTTGGATTTCCTGATGCCAGGTCAGCCGAAAGATGTTCCCTCTCTTTTTGGTGCGTCTACGTGCTAACATCTCCTCTTCAGAGTCATCCATTTCCTGATCTCGAATCTCGGGGAGTTCTCCTCCATGAACATCATATCCATTACCCGAACAACTCACCTGTTTCTTGAATAGATTTGTGAGCATCGCTATATCTTGAGCCATCTTTTCCATTGTTGTACCCATTTTCTTCACGTCCTTCTTCAGCTTCTTTTCCTCTGTCACTAGCTTTCGATTCACTCGGTCTTGGAACAAATTCCATCTAGTCAACCTTTGGTTATCAAAATATAGGTCTTGGACGGGTCCTATATGGATCGGGATGGGAGAAGATAATGAAAGGTAGCGGCCACTCCCAAAGATAGAGTTGGAAGGGCCATTTCCATGATACTCCGAGATAAAAGACAGATCAGCTCGCGGCTCTTCCCTGCGAGCACCGAAGATATGCTCTAACTGACCTGGTGTGAGAGGTCTATGGATATGTTGCTGACCCGGCTGAAAAGTTATGTTGTTTGGCGGGTGAAGCTGGTAAGTGCCTAGTTAGGGAGTAAAGTGTGGCGATCATGCTCACCATGCGAAGACTTGTAAATGAAAACCTTGCTAACCAAGAAGTGTATCTTAGTCAGATACTTAACATCGATAATCTTGGGCATCGTGCCCTCGTCATCTTCTGGCAAGTCAACCTGAGCAAGCTGCAAAATTGGAGTCACAAAACTCCCAATAATGATCTGAGTTTTATTGTCCTTTCGGACCCATCCCCAATGCTTAAGCTAAAAAAGACGCTGACACAACAACTTCACTGGGCTAGGCCTTACCTTTTCCAAATCCGGAAAGAGACTATCATTGGAACGATATGCACATATCAGAGGGGCGAGTCCATGACTCATGAATGTAAACTCGTCATCGCTAATAATCTTGAATTTATGATCCAAGAGTATAAATTACAACATAAATGTTTGAAAAAATCGATTACAAGGTTGGAGTGAATAGTACCAACGAAAATGAAGTTTTAAAATCCATACATTTGGTGATTTTATGGAGAAACGGATGAATGAGCTAGCAAGTCTAAGAAAAACCCAATCTTTGCCTCAAAATCAACCAAGAAATTGCGAAATGAAGATTTTGGTTTTTCCATGAGAATGAGTGTGAAGAAGAGGAAAAATGCGTGGGTGGGAAGAAGGAGAAGAAGAATGTTAAGTGGTGTGAAAATCCTTAATTCTCATTATAATAAACGAAGGCGAAATAAGGCCTAAACCCGAAAATTAAAAAACATCGGTCAGCACAAACCGATGCTACTGACCGATGCTTGTTACCTTCAGAATGGATCAGTCAAAGCAAGCTGATGCTCTTGACCAATCTAAGCTCCTGGTCTGTTTTTTTATTAGCATCGGTCAGTACACGCTAATGTGCCTGACCGATGCTAGCTCCCTTTGCCGAAAATTCCTTCTTTTCTTGGCTCGTTCTTTCCATTCCACGTTTTGCTCTTGAAAACCAAATGATCAACCATAATAAACTTTAACTCAGTTTAAAGACTATAGAAATTTATATTGCAAGTATGTACAGAGATAGACATACAACTTCCTCCCAAGTGAGCGTGTTTAACGGCACTGAGCTTGACGTGTTGAACTTAGTCAACGAGATTGATGCGGATAACGACCGGATTCAAGCCGTGTGACTATATCCATGAGCTATAACCGGTTGTTCGAGTGTATTCCGCTTCACCTTCAATAGACCAAACCATGTTGGTTACATCAGACTGTATCTGCAGCCTTTCAATCATACGGTCTAGTTGGTAAGTGCCTTGCACGTTCAGTGCAATCTGTATAACATGTTGGTTACTTCCAACCACACTTCCTTCACCATCTCCTCCTTCATTGACTGGTCCTCTCATGGAACCATCATCATTTTCTATGTTCTCAGGTTGAAAATAGTGTGTAATCTGTGCCAGTCAGTAGATACACTAGTTGTTATCCACATTCCTTAGAATCAGCTCATTTGTGTTGATGTTGAGATCAGCGCCAACACCTTTCAAGAACAGTTTCCCAAGAATTGTGGACTCATCATTGATATGTTGTGTTTTTGATGGTTTTGATGATTCATTTTGTTGCTTTTTGCATTAGATTAAGACGCATTTAGAGTCATTTAGGTTGCATTTACATATCAATTGTGATTTCAGGTGTAGAGATGGAGTTCTTCGGGAAATGGATCAAGAATGAAGGAAAAAGGAGCAAAAATGCCTAAGTATCGAATACGGGATCACCATACCGGTCAGCAGAGGCCGATGCCATACACTGGTGCACATCAAGGCAACGCACGGACGATGCATACCGGTCACTCACAGACCGATACCCTGCCCGAGAGTAATCAACATGAACTTGCTGAAGAAAGAGACCGGCCACACACCACACCGGTGTACTGACCAGTGATAAGCCCTGCATTCACACAGAATAAAACCGAACTAAACCAAGTTATCTTTATGTTTTATTTTTAGCTAACTATATGAAGGGAGCCAAAGTGAACTAAAACCCGAGTACTTAGTAGTCAGTAGTTTTCAATAAGTCAGTTTCTATTATTTTACAGTATAAGTTTATAGATTAAGAACTTCTTTTCCTGAGAATACTTTGTGCTTTTGAATTTATCTTCTATTGCATTTTCTTTTCTTCTATCCTTGCCTTTGATTATTTACTGTTTGATTTCATTTCTTTCCTTTCATCCTTATCTGAATCATGTCTAGAAACTATTAAATTGTTCTAGCCATGATTTGTGAGTAGTCTTTTATAGCTATGAATTAGGGTTATAAAATGGTAAAATTGAATTGCTAGAATGGTTTAGGCTGAATTCTAATTATATTCATCTCATTCATGAACTTAATGCTAGATTAGGAATTACAAACCAAATCTAGATCTTAGGAAATTTGTCGCCAGGAAGGTGTTCGATTGAATTCCTGACTAAGTGAATAAGTTGTCAATCAAGTCTTTTCAAGGGATTCTTTAAGTTCTAATTGATTATTGTATGAAATTGTATTCATTGCTTCCCTTTTATTTTTTCTTTCAAGGGATTGGTTAGAAACATGATTAGGAAAGAGTTTTGTTTATCACAGGAGTGAACTAGCCTAGATTAGAGATTCTTATACATAAGATAAACTTAATTGTGTGAATTAAACCATCTAATAGCATGAAAATAAACTGCTCAATTTGATTGCCCTGGGCCATACGCTTGTTTATTTCTGAATTTATATTTTCTTCGATTATGTTGACCTTTTGGTTGACTTTTATTTAATTGTCCATTTCATTCAGTATTTTTTTATAGGATTGTTAGTGACAGACAACCCATATCGATTCCAAGCTAGACTTAGTGAATTCATAGTAGAACTAGTGCGTTATCACCCCCAAGTTGGTTCGACAACTTAGCTTACCATATACTACATTGATAATCAGGTTTACTAATCCATAGTAAATTTGAGTTTATCAATCATCCCTAATGGGAGAATCCAATATGTAAAATTCGGTGCTAACCCAGTTTTTTTGCACCAAGACATAGAGATCTTGAACAATTCCATATGGCACATGTATTGGCCTTCTAAAGTAGCCAAATACATAACTGGGTCTATGTGGGAACCTCCAAGTACTTCCAGACGTTCTTGGACATGACATTCACAAAAGAACTTGTGTAGCACAGTGTGTGGCAATGATTATGTTCATGTACACTAATTGGGATGTGGTAGCACTCTAAATTCACTTGGGAAGACAACACCCTTGGGTTGGTGTTTAAATTCCCACTATGGAATGTCTTCCTCCTCATATTCACTAGCTCTACTGTTTCTAGTCTAAACTACATCAGTTCCTTCTTCATATGTTCCCTCATCCAGACCAAGCGTGCACACTTGCCCTTCCAACTGAGTCTTGATCTTTGACTTCCGGATCTCATACACTTCGATCCCAACCTTCGCGAGATCGAGGCGAATGGTCTCGTTCTTATCGTCAATATCAAATCATGTGTTGGCTATGAAAGGTCGGCTAAAGATGAGTGGATTCTTTGGCTTGCTTTCCATCTTGAGGTTAACGAAGTCTATTGGCACTTCTGCTCCTCTCATCATAACTGAGAGATCATTCAGCATTCTTATTGGCCTATGATATGTGCTCATTTTAGGGGTTTAAGTCTCATCTTTTGTTGGGATTATGAACCATTTAACGAGTTATTAACATGCTTTTGGAGCATTTTCTTCTCCTTTCAGGTTTTCACAGGTCTAGAAAGGATTGCTGAGGAAAGATGGCTTTTGGAAGCATTTGTAAGAAGACTTGAAGAAAGTCATTCCCGCCCAAGCCCCAATTCAATCAAACCACACCCTGTTCGATCGAATACTTACTCCAAACAAGATTGTTGAATTAGACTTGTGGAAGTGAAGAATCGACGAAGAAGTGAACTCGCAGTTCGATCACAGTGGATCCAGTTCGATCTAACCAGACCCAAGATTAGACCAACCAAACCGTCGCAAGAAGATCGGGATTCGATGGCGAGACCAAACGGTTCGATCGAACCATAAAGACGAATTTTCCAAACAAATATTTTGAAGCCCAAGCTCATTTGCTACTCTAATTACTCACAAGACCCTATAAAAAATCCAAGAGTAACACGATTTTGGACAAGTTTTGACAACCTTAGTTTATTGTTTACTGCTTTCTACAATTAGGTTTTTGATTTGATTTTTCTTAGGGAGATAGATCATTTTGACAATTTGTATCTTGAACCCTTATTTTAAGCTATTGCATTACTCGTTTTATGCTTTCAATAATGGCTTGTTTGTTTGCATTCACTATGTGTAAGTAGTTGAATAATTGGATCTAGGGTTTATAAATAGAAGTGTATATTAGGGTTCTTGTTCGATTAGGTTAAGAGAAATGAACAAAAGGAATCCTTCCTTAATCGGTTCTGCCTTGTTCGATGGGATAACAATTCGATTGGACTACCGAGATTTCTAGGTTTTCTAGGCTAGTTAAGTGGCATTGCTATTACCTGAAGGGCACTGGTTAGGCATACATTCACACCTGAGACCTCGGGGTGAACCCATTTCCAGAGGTTTAAAAGAGGGGACAAATGTTGGGGTTTCGTATAGTCCGGCATTGAGTGACGAATGTTATGTGTAGTATTTTTGATGGTTTTGGTGGTTTATTTTCATGCATTTTGCATTAGATTATGATGCATTTAGAGTCCTTTAGGTTGCATTTCCATATCATTTGACATTTCAGGTGCAGAGTTGGAGTTGTACAAAGAATGGACCAAAAAGGAGCAATCTAGGAGCAAAATTGCACAAGTCTCAGATCCTAGAGCATGGACCGGTCAGTTGAGACTGGTACCCTAGACCGGTGCACATTAGAATGTCTGACGGTGACCGTTACCGATCATGAAGCACACTGGTACCTATACATCGGGACGCACCTCAAGAAACAACTAGGCGCATGTACCGGCCAAAAGTCTCACCGGTACACACACTAGTGAAGGGTACCTGTGAGTCTGACTGTTACCAGTCCTGTGTTTTCGAGTTTAATGAACGTTTTTACTTTGTATTTTTTGCTTAGAATAAAAGGGATCCAAAGAATTGACAAAAACCCTAGTTTTTTTCTTCTCTTAAGTAGTCTTAATCTGTTTTTAGATCTAGAACTATTCTCTCTCTAAAAGTCTTGTAAGACTTGAGATTTTTCTTTCTATTTGCAATTCTCTTTTTCTGATTTATGGTCTTTATTTCTTATTGTTTTAATCTCTCATCCTTCTTAATCTAATTCTTTGATGCATCCTTCCCGGATGAAAAGACCGACTTGATGAGAGCTATCTTTTAGCCTTGGAGAGGCTAAAAGATCCAAGCTTGGATCTGTAAGTTGGGGAGTTCCAAAAGTCGTGAGCTTTCTTGGAGGTCTTCTCTGATGTAAATGAAGGGGAGTTGTTGAAGAAGGCTCGGCGAATATGTGAATGGAAGATGGATGAACGAAGGGTAGAGAAACGATGGCTATGGCGGCTAGGTAGAGATGGAAGTGAGATCTTGAAGATGGGGTGTAGGTGGGCTCATGGAGGTGATACCGTGAGCTTGAAGGTGAGAGGGACGACTGTTGGTAGCTTGATGAAGGTGGAAACGAAGTGAAGATGGAGGTGGAAAAGTTATGGATCGATTTGGACCACTAAGGAGATGAAAATCCTTAGAAACACCAATTCTTGGATATTACTCACCAAGAGGTTTTCAATAGACATAACTCACTATTGAGAGACTGAACTTCCATGAAATAAATCTTTTAGTTTGATAATATGAAAGTTAAAAGACCAAGTTTGGTTTACAAATGACTTAAATAGTAAAAGGGAGGAAGGTAAGCTAAAACCCTAAAACTTAAAAACTTATAAAGGAAGCAACTTTTTAAGTTAAACGGTTGTGCATGGATCAGGTCATTCTTCTTCTCTTGGAACCGGTTCATGAAAAGGATTTCTCCTTCTTCGGGGATACACACTTAGGCAAGGGTGTGTCCATCTTAGCCTCGTTAAAACCCAGTATAGAAAACTCATTGGGATAAAACTAGATCTAGAAAAAAAGAGTACTAATTTGGACACCTCTACGGTGATCTATGACTTGAGCTTCAAGGCTATGCTGACTTGAATGATCTCCATTAAGCTCCAAGTGTTACAAATTATCTTCAAGTCTCTCCAAAATAGTCTTCAAAGCAGCCCAAGTCCATGTCCAAGCTTCGGGTCAAGCTTGTCTAAAACGTCTCTTCTAGCTTCAAGCTTGAGGCTTGTCATGCGTGTATCATTCTTCTCACAAACAATGTCTAGAAATCTAAGTGTTCTAGATATGAGTTGTGAGTAGTTCCATATAACTTATGGATTAGGGTTATGAATGGGTTAATTTGATTGCTAAGAATGGTTTAGGATTGAATAGAATAAGTATCTTCATCGATTTTATGATCTTAGTGCTAGAATAGAATTAGCTAACCTAATCTAGATCATAGGAAAAATATGGCCTGGAAGGTGTTAATCGATTTTATCCAAGAGACTGTCTTAGGATTGGCTAATTGCTGGATAGAATTGTGTTTATTGCTTCTTGATTGTGTTGATTGCCAAGGGATTGTGTAGTTGCATGATTAGGAAAGGGTTTTTTTTTTTATCATGAGAGTGAATTAGTCTAGATTATATATTCCTAGACATAAGATAAACTTAATTGTGTGAAATAAACCATAACTAGCATGAAACTACTGTCTATTTCGATTGTCATGGTTCATGAGTTATTCTTTATTTTTGAATTTCAATTAAATCAATATTGTTGACTTTCTGTTGACTTTTTACCTCTTTGCTTATTTTATTTCACTTTTCCTTAGGATCGTTTAGTGACAGAACAAAACCTATTGATTCCACTTAGACTTAGTGAATCCATCACAGAACTAGTGCATTATCCCCCTCCTGAGTTGGTTCGACATTCATCTTACCACTATACTTCATTGATAACTTAATCTTCCATCCATAGAAAAACCAAGTTTATCAATTGGCGTTATTGCCAAATATGGATATTATAATAGCCATTAGTTCTTTACATTTGCTAGGGACTAAGTTTTTCTTTTAATAGTTACTAATATTTCAACTCTCTAGTTCCTCTTCTCAGGTGTACGACCACAAGATCTAAAGGAAAAAGTACTCTTCTACCAATTCTTGAGGATATCATCACCACTCTAGAACGTTAAAACATCAAAATTCATAGAGAAACCAAGAGATTGAATCAGCAACACCGTCTCCAACAACTATCAATGGCCGATAATCAGAACATCAATGTGGATCAGAACTAGATTCCATCACCACCGCCAGTCGTCCAAGTTCCTACGCGAAACAATGCTCCTATTCGGACAATAGGAGAGACCAATGAACCAAGGGTGCATGGAAACTTGAATGGCATTCGACCACCACCAGTGGAAGCAAGCAAACATCTTCGAAATCAGGTTGGGCATTTTGAATATGATATTGCAGCGTCCATTTCACGGACTCACAGCTGAAGACCCTCTTGAGCATTTAGATTATTTCAACAAGGTTTGTAGTACTGTTCAGACCAACAATGTCACTGAGGACGCCTACAAGCTAAGGCTCTTTCCTTTCTCATTGGGATGAAAATCGAGCAACTAGGAGAAGGACCTTGCACATTACTCAATTCTCACTTGGATGGACTGCAAGAAAGCATTCCTATCAGCTTTCCTTTCGCCATCCAGGACTGAAAAATTCAGGAGTGATATATCGACTTTTGCTCGGAAAGGTAAGGAATCTTTTGTTGAAGTTTGAGACCGTTTCAAGAGGTACACATTACAGTGCCCCCACCCTGTATTCACACCTAAGAGTCTTCTGGGAACATTTAATAGAGGTCTACAAAGGGAATGTCAGTCGATGCTACAACACTGCAACTCAGGGTAGTTTCTTTGACATAACTTATGTTGATGGATTGGTACTAATAGAGAAGCTCGCCCAAAGTGATGCTTCTCATGGTGGCGACTATGATCACTCTCATTCCTTGAATGAGAGTGCCAACGACTCATGTGTTTAAGGTTGAACTGAAATCACTGAACGAGAAGCTTGATCGAATGTTACTTAACCAACGGGGTTCAATGAAATTTATTGGGACTGAGGACGGATCTACAGAGGATTATCAGCAGGAAGGGGTAAATTATGTTGGTAATCAAGGGTACCAGAGACCTTACAACAACTACAACCCCA
Organism: Biscutella laevigata subsp. laevigata; assembly: GCA_900406315.1. NCBI lineage: Eukaryota > Viridiplantae > Streptophyta > Magnoliopsida > Brassicales > Brassicaceae > Biscutella > Biscutella laevigata. The sequence goes on from OVAU01002180.1 coordinate 9,940, forward strand.
ACCCAAACCTATCATATCAAAGCACGAACGTTGCTAACCAACAAGATCAGGTATACCCAGCTCAGAAACCATTCTACCAGAACCGAGACAACTATCAGAACCAGGGTGGTTCAAAACCACCCTACAACCCACGCCCATCCGGTATTAACCCAACTCAGTTTGCTCTAGAAAAACACGTTGCACCTACTCAAACACGACCTGAAGATCATACCATCCCAGTGCTCAAGCAGTTGCTACAGGGACAAGGCAAATATGCAGTTGACTTCAACAACTTCAAAAGGGAAATAAACACCAAAGTGGACAACATGTACAATGACCTGAATGACAAAATCGACTATATGTCGACACATATGAAGACACTTGCTACTTAGATAGCTCAGGTTGCTTAGTATTCTAGGAGATAAACAGGTACACTTCTAGGAAAATTTGAAGCACTATCTAATGAGTTTGTCAATGTTGTTTCCACTGTTGTTCTCATCGAGGACAATGAGAATCTAAGTAGGGGGTGAAAGTTTCTGAAAGGACAAGAAACTGAAAAGAACCCTAAGGTAGTCAAACCTGTTGACACATATGTGCTTAAACTTCCATTTCTGGGTCGTTTATTGAAGGTGCTAAATATGAAAGTTTTGGAGAAACGGATGCGTGAAATCGAAAAAGACTTGGCTAACCCGAATGTCAATCAGTCAGTTAAGGACAATACCCTGAAGAAGCTTGAGATCGTCGAGCAGCTCAAGAGAGAGCACCTACCAGATGATCCAACTTCAGTCGTGCAAAAACTTGATCTGGCTAAGAAAGTGATATGCTGTGTTTTTGATCGGTTTTAGGTATTATTTCTCATCCATTTTCCATTTAGAGTTGTTTATGTCCATTTGCATCGCATACTCATGTTTCAAGTGTTGAGCAAAGCAAAAGGCGAAAAGTGGGCAAAAAAGAGCGTTGTGGAACTCGATGAGAGCAAAAGGATCAAGTCAAGTACTCGGGGAAGAGTACTGGCCAAACATACCGGTTTAGCCAGACCGGTATCTCACTCACGGCCTCTTTTGAAGTAACAATACCGGCCACACCCACCGGTCATGCCAGACCGGGGGTGATCTCACGGCAACATTTGGCGGACTAGACCCGGTGAATGGGCACCAGTCACCCCAGACCGGTATCAACCTCACGGCAAAACTATCAAGCTTTATATCGGTGAAGCATACCGGCCTCTCCAAACCGGTATCGATCTCACGGCTTGATTTCGAAGAAAAATACCGGCCAAGAATTCCTCAGGGTACCGGTATGCCAGACCGGTATCATCTCTCCGGTTTGAGAAAACCAAATGGATATAGTTTGTTGAGAAACAGTATAAATAGGATTCAAAACCCTATTTTCTCTATGTTTTTATTAAGTTTTTTCACATTTCTCTCTAGAACTCTCTCTTATTCTCTTGTAAGACTTGGTTTTGAATATTGAAATCTCATCCTTATCTTCTTATTATCTTGATTCCATCATGATTAAGCATATTTCTCTCTTAAGGTTGTGTGTTAAAACCATGATTAGTGAGTAGTTCTTTTGCTAAGAGAGATTAGGGTGATTGAGCACTTATTTGCATTGCTTAGGCCTTAAAATATCTTTATCTTCATTTGATTGATGTGTTTAATGCTAGTTTTGAAGTAGCTAATCAAAACTAGAGCCTTGATATTTTGTTGCCCAGAAGGTGTTCGATGAAAAGTTTGAATGAATCAATCAAATGCTAAATGAGGTCTAACTAAGGAATTGTGCTAGTATTGTTTTGTAGTTGCATGGACTAGAGTTTATTGCTTGTTGATCATGTGATTAGTCATGATTGGTAAAGGGGCATTTATCAAGGGATTAGATTTGCCTAATTTGGATAGCTCTTAAACTAAGTATAAGCATTGTTATGGTATTATTGAGTGATTTGAATCTGAGCTTAATCACCCGAGTTAATTACCTAGACTCATTCACTTAGTTTTCTCTTATATTTGCTAAAATCGTTTTCGTTTACTTTGTGATCTTGAGTTGACTTTTCTTGTTAATTGTTTTTATTCATGTTTCTTTGATTAGTGTTTTTTCGTGACAAATCATCGTCTATAATTTACCTAGACTTAGCAATTCTCTTCATGGCGTTGACAAAAAAAAGCAATTTTTCTTCATGGAATTAATGTGTAATCAACCCCCGAATTATGGTTCAACATAATCCTCATCTCATCATCTATCATCAATCACCACTATACTACATTTGACCAAGTAGATATTTAGCTTCTCATTAATTTAATAGTGAGATAGTGAAAATATCTACTATCAAATTGGCGCCGTTGCCATTTTCATGATTTTTATTACCATTCTTTCTCTGAGTTTGTCAAGGACTATGTTCCTTTTTCTTTAAAAGTTGTTAACCTTTCACCTCTCTACTCTCTTTTCTCAGGTGCATGAACACACGCTCTCAAGGTCCAAGCAATCTTGTACCAATCCCTGAGAACATCACTGCTTTTGAAAGATAAAACAATAGAGTTCGAAAAGAGGCATTGAGGTTAAACCAACAACACCTTCCGCAACCACAAATGGTTGATGGTCAACAACGGGCAGATCCTCCTATTGCACGAACCATAGGAGAGATCAATGAATCGGGTGCTCATGATACAAGAGCCGAAATCCGGGCACCTCATGTTGAAGCTAACAACTTCGAGATCAAGACTAGCATGTTGGACATGATTATGGGAAACCAATTCTACGGTCTACAAAAGGATAACCCCATCGCCCACTTAGACAACTTCGATCGAATATGTGTGACAGTGAAAATCAATGGTGTCAGTGAGGATGCCTACAAGCTGAGATTATTTCCCTTCTCCTTAGGAGGCGCTGCAAAGGATTGGGAACAGGGCCTTGCAGCCATATCCATAACCACTTGGGCCGATTGCAAGAAAGCCTTTCTTGCAATGTCCTTCTCATCTGCTAGAACAGTCAAGATCAGGGTTGATATCTCAAAATTCAAGCAAACGGGCATGGAATCTCTAATAGATTGATGTGTTTGATTTTAGACGGTTTATTCATTCGGTTTCATTCGTTTTGC
>OVAU01002182.1:0-13006 GCA_900406315.1 Biscutella laevigata subsp. laevigata
AGTTAAAGAAACAATTATAATCTGCAAATCGACAGTGAAGACAAGACTAACTCAGCTGTTAACAATGTCCTATGATCTCTTAGTACACAACTAGTAAAAAAAAATAAAACCATAACTCAGCCATATTTCAATTATATATGCCAGTCGTAATTAAAACAAGGTCGGCCGGAGTTAAGAACACAAAATCCGTTTTCTCAGAATATTAACACATTGACATTATACCCTGAATAGTATCAACACTAATATTAAATTATTAACACATCAACCTTATACATCCCCTATATAATGTATAATATTACAAGTTGAGATGTCTTATCACGCAGGGCTATGTTGTCCTATTAGGCAGCTATGATGTCATAGCACGAGGGAAATGATGTCTTCTTACGTTACCGATGTAAGAGAACGGGTCTGCACAAAAATCGAGTAAAAATGGAACGCGGTAATATACTAGAGTAAATCAGACCAAATCAGCAGTAGTGTCAACTTAAATCGGCCTTGTAAGACGAATTATAATCCTAAATCAAACATGAAACGCTGTCGTTTCTCTCAATCCGAATTAAGAACATAATAGTCGGAGTTAAGAACACAAAATCCTTGTTCTCGGAATATTAACACATTGACATTATACCCTGAATAATATCAACACTTATATTAAAATATTAATACATCGACCTTATACATCCCCTAAATAACGTATAATATTACAAGTTGAGATGTCTTATCACGCAGGGCTATGTTGTCCTATTAGGCAGCTATGATATCATAGCACGAGGGAAATGATGTCTTTTTACGTTACCGATGTAAGAGAATGGGTCTGCACTAAAATCGAGTAAACATGGAACGTAGTAATATACTAGAGTAAATCAGACCAAATCAGCAGTAGTGTCAACTTAAATCGACCTTGTTAGACGAATTTTAATCCGTAAATCAAACATGAAACGCAGTCGTTTCACTCAATCCGTAAATTCATAACTCAGCCGAAATGAAACTAGTTCAGCTAGAATTATATCTGAACTAAGAAAAAAAACAGGATAACTCATCCGTCTAGAGTTAATTTAGAAAGCCAGTAAAAAATAAGTCGGCCGGTAAAAACACCAATAAAATACCCCGTAAATCAGCGGGAATTAAGTATTAAGTCAACCACTATAATCTATAACTCAGTCGTTAAAGCAGAAATATTCAAATCATAAATGAGACCACAGTAAACCTAAACACTAAGCTCTTTACTCTAAATAATATTAACACATTAACATTGTACCGTAAATAATTAAGTAAATATTAAAACATTAACACATTACATGTTGAAATGTTCTATCACGCAGCTATGATGTCTTATGAGGCAGCTATGATGTCATATCTTGAGAGAAACAATGTCTATTTACATTACCGATGTAAGAGAACGGGTCGGCACTAGAATCGAGTAAACATGAAACGCGGTATTTTCGAATTTCATCTTGAACGGATGAGTGATCTTGTTTTTATGTTCATTTAGACAGCTGAGAAATGGGACATAGTTAAACCAGAATCAACCGTATAGAAGAGTTGTCAACCAGTAAATCAGCCGTCTAGCAACACACCGGTACTTACTCAAAGGATGAGATAGTTTTGATTTGAAGGCTGAGTTTTCAACAAAAATTGTTTTCATTCTTAAATGGTTTTCACACAAAATCGACGAATAAATCGGCCTTTAGGAACAAGACTCAGCCGTGATTAAACCATAACCCAGTCAAAACTAAAACAAGCCATCCTTTTTGTTACCACGAGTCAGCCTATTAAGAAGATATTATCATCCATAACCCGTAAATAAGGCGTTAAATAGAAGTTGACCGTTAAAGACGAGATTATAATCCGTAAATAAGTCTTTGATATAAGCCAACCCTTTAGTAATTTTGAACTCTGTAAATCAGCAGTCTATGGTTAACTTAGCCATAATTAAATCATAATATTAACACATTAACATTATAAGACAAATTCTATTCAATAAATTTAAAAGTAAATCAGTCGTGTATATTCTGCTGGGCGTAGTTAAATCATAAGTCATCTATATAAGACAAAATAAATATGTAAGTCAACAACATGTTGTTCATTATTAAGCCAGAACTCATATATACCAGACTAAACCTAAACACTAAAGGATATTCCATCACTGTTTTCCCACGAAAAGTATTATAGTATTTTTCCCCAATTATTGTTATCCCGCCAAAAACGTTTTCCCTCTAAAATTAATAGTCATATTAATATATTAAATTATTAAGTACACATCTAGGATGTCCTATGTTGTCTTAGTATGTAGCTATATGTCTTATTTCGAGGCAAATGCCGACTTATCACATTATCGAGGTAAAGTAAATCATATACAATGTACTACGAATAAATAATTAAGAGTCTGTTGACAAAAAAATAAAAAAAATAATTAAGATTCGTGTGTCGTTTGAGCCCCCTAAACTCTGTCTTAAATCTGATCTTGTGCTGTTGATTATAATCAATCCAACGAATAATATTGCTCCACACTTTAATTTATTTGTCTCTTCCTCTTTGTTTCAATATAAAGGTAGATGCTTTTCATCTCGATAGAGCGCAACAAAATATTAATTCTGAAGCGTTTCTTCCCTATATTCTTTCTCTTTTATTTTCTCTGGCCTTATCGCACTACACTAACAAACTGATTGTTTTTTTTCGCTTCTGCCCATTTCCTATGGTCTAAAAAAGCGGACAGGAAAAGCATGTGAGTGAGAGATAAGAGAGGGGGAAATATCGAAACATCTCGGGAGATTGCTAGAGACAATAAAACTCAAAAAGTCAATCCTAGGTCTAAGCAGGATAAAACACTGTCACTGAATATCCTATCATGGCAAGTTTGTCGTTTAGTTGTAACAAAATGGCAAGTACTCAGAAAAGCAGATTGTGAAGAGATTCAATAAAAGAGAAAATAGGCGATTGACCAAGCAGTTGATTTCAGGGGATAAATCCTTGTTCTAGGTGCTTTGATTTCAACTATTTAGGGAATCATAGGTCTAGGGATCTCTAGTATAGATTAACCCACTCTCGTGGTGGAAATCCCTATCCCAATATGCAACAATCACAATGATGGTTTGCTAATTGAACATAATAAGAAACATTAACAATTTCCCATACAACCATCCTAAAACAGCTATTCAACCTCTTGATAGAGTATTCTAGAACAACATTTCAGAACTGCAACAGGCATGGACAAAAGACTAACTAACCCTTTCGGGCTTAGAAGCCTTCTTTAGATCAAGGTTGAATTGACCAAATTCAACCAAGCCTTAAAAGCACCTTTTGCATAAGATACTTGTGGTTCTAAGCCCCAAAACACCAAACCCTAAGATCTATCACCCTAATCTAGCCAAATCAATCACCTAAAGAGGACTACTCACAAACCATTTCTGAATTCATCAGATCTCTGAAGAACAATGGTTTTATCATAGTAGAAGATTGGCAAGAAAAGAGATAAAAGGATTTGAGTTTCAGATTCAGATTAAACTAAGAAGAACAAGAAGAATAATAACATAAAATACTAAAATTAAAGCTTGAATCTTTCACAAAATGCAAAACAAGATCTAAAATAACATAAGAACAATAGAGAGAAAACTAAGGTGGCTCTCTCTTGAAATGGAGGCTAAGAGACTATTTATATGGGTGGGCAAAGGGTTAAAATCAAGCAAGACCGATGTTGCTAGTGTCTTGGTCGATGCTAAGCTTCTGGAGATCCCTTGACTGATGCTGAAGCTTGCTCTGGTCGATGCTCAGCAGCTGGAGATGCCTAGACCAATGTTGAGTAAGCCTTGGCCGATGTTGAGCGCATAAATGTGTTGAATCCTTGTTCCTTTGATTCTTGATGATCCTTAATGATGCATGGTTCCTCTTTATCACCTGAAATGTAATATGTACACGAATGCAAGCCTACAGGACTCTAATGCATCCTAATTAGTGCTAAAATGATGATAAAAGATGAGCTAAAGGACACTTAAATCACATATATCATACACTCAGAAGGGCGTTCTGATGGAGTCTGATATTGACATCTCCAACATACTCATCGAGGACCATCGTCTTGTCATTGTATCTTTACTGATCGAAGGTCACTTGGGCCGAGATCCTTCCAAATGGTTCTCTCACCGCCGAGTGATAGTTACTGGTGGTCGTGGTGACACTAGAACCGACGCCAGTCCTCTGCAAGTGTGCAAGTGTAGACTCTCATCTAGGCATGAGACGAGATCGATTCAAGAACACTCTTTATGCCCAAGTGTAGACTCTATTGGGAATAAAGAATGTTATTGAATCGATCTCGTCTCATGCCAAATGTGAATCTACATTTGCTTCTTATGGAGAATATGTTTCGCGAATTCTCTGGGAACCTTCGCTGGCTGCAGAGTTCTTCAATACATCCCTATTTATTTTCGCGTAACCAGATCATCTACTTTTTGTGCTTCCGGAATCTTCCCCTATTTATGTTCCCGTTTTCTTTTGGCGTTTGTGACTTTTGTAGATCGTTCGATCGGCCTTCGAGCATTTGTACTCTATCGACCCGTATTAATGAAAATTCTTTTCTATTTCTTTGTTTCAATACCCAACAAACCTTAATCCCATGGGACAGCAAGTTGAGAATCGATCTAGAGTAACTTAGCCATAATCAAACGGAATACATCTGTAATAAAAACACAATCCAGCCTTGAGTTTTCCATAAATCAGCCATAAAGAGTAATTCTACCTAAATAGAGACGTAAAGCGGCCGTAATATAACCAGAAGCTAGACGTTCAAGAAAGTATCGATATCCATAATCCGTAAATCATATTCGTAAATCAACCGTATTATGATATTTATGTTAATGGTTGTATTACCCAGCCATTAAATCAAGTATTAAGTCAACCATTTTAAGCCAGCCACATTGAAACAGAAATCACCCTTTTAAGTTGAACTCATCCGTTTAAGCAGAACTCAGTCGTAGGCTGAGATTGTTACCGTCCCAAAACTCAGGGCTTTCACCCGTATAAGATGGTAAATCAGCCGTATTAGACTTAATTCTTACTCGTGAATCAGTCGTTACTGATTTATGAATTAGATTGTTTTATTTACCTTTCGTCTGAGTTGGGAATTTTTGAAGATATTTAGATTACGATGTGTCTTTTCAGATTCGCTATTCGTAACTTGTGCTTTTCTTTGCTATAATCTATTGGTTAATCCTTAAGTATTGGATCATCGTCTTGTGGCGTGGATTATAGTCAATCCAACGGAAAAGATTATTACAGTATTTANAGATTCGCTATTCGTAACTTGTGCTTTTCTTTGCTATAATCTATTGGTTAATCCTTAAGTATTGGATCATCGTCTTGTGGCGTGGATTATAGTCAATCCAACGGAAAAGATTATTACAGTATTTAATTTATTTTTTATTTTCCTCTTTGTTTTCTCTCTTCCTCTTCGTCTTTAAAGAGAGATGCGTTTCATACGAACTCATTAATTCCAGAACTTTTTCATACCTAAACTCTTTTTATTGACTTTTCTATGGCCTTCTCGCCCAAACTTTTGGAAGGGCTTTCTCATGGAGTCTGATAACGACATAGATCCTATTAAGCTTTCTCAAGCCTGCTATCTTGTCATTTTATCCATACTGAGCGACGATCACTTGTCATTGTATCCACACTGACATGGATGCAATACAGATAGTGACCGTTGGGCTGGGGATTTTCGTCGAGGAGGCGTCTTAACTTCAAACTTCATAACTTCATGACATGGTTTCCTCCTCCCCAGGACTTCGAGCAACACCAATTATCTCCTATTTATTTTTGCGTGTATGGGCGTTTCTGCCTTTTGTAGATCGTGTGTTTTGGCGTTTGTGCCTTTAGTAGATTAGTAGATCGGCCTTTAGGCCTCTGTAATCCGTTGACTTTCCTTAATGAAATATCATTTCTATTGTTCTTTTATCATTTAGAGTTCATATACAATAAAATCAGAACTTCGGCCACAGAAATAACAAAAAGAACAATTATCATATATCTGCCGTGACGAGTAACTTAGCATTAATAAAAACATAAGGCAGCCATAACTATACCATAACTCAACGTAACACAAAAACATATCCCGAGTGTTTAGAAGGCATTGGAACACTGAAGGCGTTCGAAGGGAATGTAATCTCTGTCCCTTGAAATTTTAACCAGCCATAGGAGACAGTGAAGAGATAAGGAGTTTAGCGTTCGAAGGGAATGTAATCTCTGTCCCTTGAAATTTGACCTCACTCTGCAGTGGCTTCTAATTGTACCGGGAAGGAATCACTTCCTACTTCGACAACATAAGAAGGGAGAGAGCAGATGAAGGCTTTGGCACAATTAGAAGCCACTGCAGAGTGAGGTCACATCAAAGTGCGGTATCTCTACGGCCTGATTCTTGTATGTTGGGTCGGCGAAAGAAGAGACGAAGGTTTCGAATGTTGGCTACACTTATGAAACCATCGTTGCTGGAATTCGTTGTTGAGATGACGAGTGTGAGGAACAGTCTTGTGTTTGATATAGACCTTTTACAGGGAGGTCCAGATAAGTCCAAGGATATTGTACTAGACTATGTTTCTGATTACAGCTGTGAAGAAGTCCACAACGGGAATTATATGGAAGATTTGTTTGAACGGAGGGCAGACGCAGTTGGACAGTATGACCCCCGTAATGCTTTGATGTGTCAGAAATGTTTTTGGGCCCGTGAAACCAATACTTTTTTTTGAACATGTAATTTATTCGCCTTAATCCAGCTTTAAACGGCTGATACACCATAACGCAGCCGTAAATCTGCCTTATTATGTGCTTTGTTCCTTCAAGTCGGCTGCAAAATAGAATTAAAAAGGCTGGGAATCGATTTCGGCTGCACCGTTTAAATATCAACTGTTTCATTTAAATTGAACCAGAATCGATTTCGGTTCGCTGACGTTGAATGAGAATCGATTTTGGTTATGACATTTTGTTTGATTGATTAAAAATAAATGACAAAATTATTTAATATCTTATTATTCACTACAGTCATCCACAACACATAATTACCTAGGGTAGGAAAAATAAATCAACCGCATCGCAAAGTTCAAGACGAACGAGAATCGATTCTGGTTATTACATTTGGGTTATTCTATTAAAAATAAATGTCGAATCTTTTTATTTAATATCTTATTATTCAGTCAAGTCAGCTGCAAAACATAATTAACTATGGGCTGGGAAAACGAAATCAGTCGTATCGCAAAGTTCAAGAAAGAAGTTAGTCGTATCGTTAATATTAAATATTTTAAACAATATTATTATGAATATTTAACTCCCGCATTTTTTCAATTTATGAGAGGAGAGGACCTTTGAGTTCCATCCCATATGACGACGATTGAGAATCATTTGCACTGTTTTACATGTATTAAATACTCCCCATTGATTCCTGCGATGAACTCATGCCTCAAATCTTCTCGAGTAAAAACGAAGACACAAAGATGGCAACAAACATCATGGATTAACCCGAGCATCTTCTCGGTGACATCACTCTTCGTGTCGCCAGAGCTTGTGGACTTGATGCACTAAGGTTGCGTATGGTTAACAAGGCGTTTAAAGAGCAGTACGAAAATCAGAGAGTTCTAGGCGATGTTCTCTGAAGAATCTTCCGTTGTATCTTGTCTTTGTAGATCATAAAGGATACAAAACTTTTATGAACAAACTTAGAAAGATGGATAATGCCGATACGCTGTACCCCAAGGGAGTGGGGAATCGCTTTGACGCAAGAAGAAGGATAGAAAAATGAATCAAAGGGGTGGATCAGTTAACCCGCGCTGCTAATAGAGGTTCTTGTGGTGCACAGTATATTGTGGGTATATGGCGGGGCTAATGCGACCGAGGCTGTCAAAGACGATTGTTGAGGTGGGGGCCATGAGGACGACGTTGAGGCATCACGTGATTTGGAGAATTGGATTGATTGTGTGGGAAATCTTTTCCGGATACGTTCATGGCCCATTCGAATGTGGAGACGCCGTCACCAAGACGTTGGAGTATTTAAACACTATGTATGGTTGGGGGGATGACTGGGCGTTGTTGGAGGGCGAGGATGAGCACATATGTNTGGAGGGCGAGGATGAGCACAAATGTCTAACCTGTTTGTGGTACCGAGAAATTGTTCTTCTCATGTCCAACAATCACAACAATCCACATGACGTTGATCTTATAATTTGAGTGTCTTTTTTTTACTCTTGTTTTTATGTTTGTTTTGTTCTTCTCTTGTTTAACGAATTTGAATTTTTAAGTGTTTGTTTTGTTGTTAGGGAGACACTAAGTTAAATCGTTAAATGTTTGTTTGATTTTGTTTGTTTCATAAGACACATCATAATATATAACCGCTATAGAAAATAACTCAGCCACGTCACTAATATATAATTCAACTGCTATAGACAATACTCGGCCACATCATAATATATAACACAACCACAATATAAATCAAACCCAACAACAACATAAATCAGACTCAGTCGCAAGAGAATCAAATTGTGGTCCCCTCTTTTGTCAATTCAACTTTGTTGAATTAATTCAATATAACTATACCGGAAACATTAATAACCATTAGCTTCATGATGATGAAGAGCATTGATTTGGCCTGGGCCTTTTTCCTTAACCCGAACAGTAACCAGAGATCCGACCCGGACAGTTCGATTTTGGTTTTGAAATTAATTTTGCTTAAACCTGATTGGGTTCAATTCATATGGTTATTTTGATTTCGGTCCAGATGAAAACCGTTTACCTAATTGGGACCCGATAACCAAAATCATTAACTCTAACACCTACCCTAAGTAATCTCCTTTACCCTTTTCATTTTCGTTCTTTCTCGAGACTCGCCGCCGAACGCAGCCGAACGCCTCGTCTTCTCCTCTATTCTCTCTTTTGCTTTTACAATTCGCGAAGCGACCCTACGAAATTGATTACCTACTCATAGCCAACGGTTCTCCCTCAACGATGTCCTATTTATATCGTCTCAGCTCGCCTCCGTTCGACATTAGCGAGAATCACTCCGAGGTGAGTTCTCTAAACGCTAGAATCTCGACATTAGGACTACGATATAGGGTTTTGAGTTATAAATGTGGTTTAAGATTTTTCAAATAGGGGTTTTATGATCTGCGATTTAGGTTTTTCCGATTTAGGGTTTTTCGATTCAGGTTTTTTTATTAGAACTGCGATTCATAGATTATTGATGTTGTTCATTAACTTGTTCATTCGTTTAGTATCATCTTAATCAGATCATTATTTGTTGACTTTAGTGTTTTGATATGCAGGTTTAGGTTCTTGAAGTCTCAGTGAGCGAGAGTTTCATGATCTTGAACAAGAGGATGAAGGAAGTCTTATGTTTGGAATCTTGTTTGGCTTTATCTTTTACTTTCTCGGTTACTTTTCATGTTTTGAAACAAGTTTGGATTATTTTCTTGTTTGGATTTCTCTTTTACTTTCTCGGTTATTTGTCATGTTTTGTTCCTTCAAGTCAGCTGCAAAACATAATTAAAAGGTTGGGAATTTATTTAATACAGTTAGCCGCAACACCTAATTAACTAGGCTAGCAAAAATAAATCAACTGAATTGCAAAGTTCAAGATGAACGAGAATCGATTCTGGTTATTACATTTGGTTTAATCGATTAAAAATAAATGATGAATCTTTTTATTTAATATTTTATTATTCAGTCAAGTCAGCCGCAAAACATAATAAATAGGGGCTGGGAAAACAAAATCAGCCATATCGCAAAGTTCAAGAAGTCAGCCGTATCGTTAATATTAAATATTTTAAACATTATTATTATTATGAGAATTTAATTCCCGCGTTTTTTCAATTTACGAGAGGAGAGGACCTTTGAGCTCCATCCCATATGACGACGATTGAGAATCCTTTGCACCGTTTTACAGGTATTAAATACTCCCCATTGATTCCTGCGATGAATTCATGCCTCAAATCTTCTCGGGTAAAAACGAAGACACAAAGATGGCAACAACATCATGGATTTACCCGAGCCCCTTCTCGGTGACATCAGTGTTCGTGTCGGCAAAGCCTCTGGAATTGATTCACTATGTCTAGGTATGGTTAGCAAGGCGTTTAGAGAGAAGTAAAAAACTCAGAGAGTTCTAGGCGAATGTAATCTGGAGAATCTTCCGTGGTATCATGTCTTTGAAAAACCTGAAGAAGAAGAAGGATAAAGGAAGTTTATGAAGAAACTTAGAAGGATGGAAAATGCTGATGCGATGTACCGCAAAGGAGAAGGATATGAAAACGAATAAAAGGAGTGGATGAGTTAACCTGCGCTGCTAATAGAGGTTCTCGTCAAGTACAATTTATTGTTGGGGTTGTACTTGATTGTGTAATTAGGGCATGAGAAAGAGAAGGTTATGGGTTTTAGGCTAAGCTGATGCGACCGAGGCAGTCACAGACGATTGAAAAGGTGGGGGTCATGAGGATGACGTTGAAGAATGATGTGATTCGGAGAACGGGACACATTTCGATGGAGCTCCTATCCATATACGTGCATGGCCCATGCGAATGTGGAGACTCCGTCACCCAGACGTTGGAGTATTTAAATATGGCGTACAGTAGGGAGGAAGAGTGGGCGTTGGTGGATGAGGGCGACGTTGAGCAAGCTCCCATATGTCTAACCTGTTTCTGGTACCGGGAAAATTTTCTTCTCTTATCCAGTAATTCTCAAGCCGTTGATCCTATAATTTGACTGTTTTAATGTTTGTTTTGTTTTTTATGACTTTTTAAATGTTTGTTTTGTAGTTAAACCCTAAGTTTAATCTAAGTTCAGCCGTTAAATGTATGTTTGATTGTTTGTTTCATATGGCTTTTAAAATCTTCAAAGTTATGACATGTTCAATAAACTAGTTGTGTCGTCAAATAAACCAGCTCTTTCGCTCATAAGTCAACCGCAAACGGCCGAGTTTACTTTAAATCCAGCTTTCTAAGGCTGATATAACATAACTCAGCCTTAATGACATCCTATAAATCAACCCTGACTTTAGTAAATGTGCCGTCCGATGATCATTAATCAGGCGGCGAAAATTAGTCAGCTGAAACTTGTGTCGGCCAACCAATGATGGGACAACTCCAAATAAACTACGTTCGTGAGATTTGCAACTGCGATGGCCGAACGAAGATGTTCTTAGTGAATGATTATGGTTGGGAGGAGCCTTATGACGAGAATATGTCTGCTTCGGTCTGTGAGATTTGTTTGTGCCATCGTGAAACACAACTTTTTTTAAAGTAGTATCATTCACGACAATGACTGGAATATTAATTAGCACGCTTTGTTGGATCATTGTTTTACGTAGAAGGAGAGAGCATCAGCAACAGTAGTGGGGTTTATTTCATATGACTTTAATTTTTTTTAAATTATGACATGACAAATAAGAACTGATGACATGACAAATCAGTAAGTCAGCCGACATACGAACACATAGCTCAGCTTTCATAAACCAGCCAACAAATACAACGTAAGCCAACCGCAACGTGAATGCTATTTTAGTAATTAATATTTTTCTAATAAGTCAGTTGTAAAAGGCTGATCTTACCTTTAATCTAGTTTTATACGGCTGATTAAACATAACTCAGCTGTAAAACATCATATAAGTCAGCCATGGATTTAATAACTCAGTCATCCGATGATCATTAAATCAGCCGGAGAAAACTAACTCAGTCAAGATATAACTACAACTCTTAAGGGGTCGCTTATTTATAGTCGCTAAATTATATAGTCGTATCGCGGTCGCTGATTAACGTCCACCAGGCGACGTGCTGACGTGGTCGTTAATGAGCGACCACGTGTAGCGACTCCATTTCATGTCGTTCTGAACGACTAGTCAACGCAGTCGCTCATCGGATTCGCTCATGTAAGCGACCACGGCGTAGACGCTCTTTGGATCGACTACGAGTCGTCACTGCGGTGAGCGACCACGGCGTCGTCGCTGCGGTGAGCGATCACGACGTCGTCGCTCCACCTAAGCGACCACGCGTCGTCGCTCCACCTAAGCGACCACGGCGTCGTCGCTCCACCTAAGCGACAACGGCAACGTCGCTCCACCTAAGCGACCACGGCGTCGTCGCTCCACCTAAGCGACCACGCCGTAGTCGCTCCACCTGTCGTCGCTCTAGAGTCGCTTATATTTAATTTATTGAATTTACTATAAATTATTATATAATTTGTAAAATAATTTTAATTAATAATAAAAATTTTAAAATTATGAAAATAAAAATAAAATATAATAAAAATAATAATATTTTTGTAAAATAAAAAAATTGTTTTTACGATAAAAAAAAATCTACGGGAAGGTGGTGTCGGGATGGTCATCCTCCTCGAGGTCGGTGGTCTAGAAGGCGGAGTTTCGGTCCGAAGGCGGGTTCGTCGGAGGTGGGAACAGAGTATCGGTTAGATACGGGTTCTGCCGCCTAAATAGAGCCATGACCGCCCTCCATCTGGGTATCTCGCCATGCGTTAAGAGCTTCTTGCTCTTCCTTCCAAGCTTCTTGATCCGCAATCCTCAGTTTGGACGCTTGAAGCTCTTCCCGGAGCGACTGGAATTCCGCAGTCGAAGACGAAGAACCGGAACCGCTCGGGCGGTCTTTGCCCATGGAGCGGCTAAGACTGCCTATCCCGAAATGGCGACCCGCTCGTCCTCAAAAGTAGACTAAACAAAAATTAAATATAATTACAATAAAATACATTAAAAAAAGTAGAATGTAATTTAAATTTAGGTTATAACATGTACCTCGAGGAACAAAGCGTTCCTTTGTTCGGGGGTAAGCTCGGGAGGGTGAGATGTGCCATCCGACGCCTGCTTGGGATACAGCTGCGACACCCTCTCCTGGAACTTCTGAGTAAAAGTCTCGTTGACTTTCTTGGCCTTGGCATCAACGAAAGTTCCATCCTCCCTAGTATGGGTATTTTAGAAAACCTNATTTTAGAAAACCTCGTCATAGGTGGCCTCTCTGCCTAATTCCTGCGTCTA
>OVAU01002183.1:528-13002 GCA_900406315.1 Biscutella laevigata subsp. laevigata
AAATAATAATTTGTCCACTCCACCATTTAATCTTCTCATCTATATAAGCAAGTTGAGACTTTACAGATACTGTGGGCTAATTTGGTCGCGTCTCTTCTGGGCTTTCAAATGAACATCTTCTTCTTTTACCATTTTACTATAAACCCAGAAAAAAAACCTCTACTTCCTTTCTTATTCCTTTGGAGAATTCTAGTCTCCTTTTTCCATCGTCATGGCTCTTTCAACTCCTTTTTCTCAGGTTTTTGTTTACACTTGTTTTGTCCCCTTTTGAATCCTGTGATTATATTTTCTGATTTAGTGAATGTTTTGGTTTTTAATTTCAGATGTCTGTGACACTTCCAACTGGAATTGATGGTTCTAGTCGATCTATGATTAAGGTGAACAAAAACATATTTAGATTATCAATCACTTATCCACTTATGTTGTTTCTGATGCTTAGATGGTCCTGAGTTTTTTTGTCTTGTGGGTTTAGTTTTGATGTCGACTTGTAGTGAATCATGTATTGAAAGGTACAGTTTTTAGAAGTAGAAGATGACAAAATCTACTTAATGAAATTGGCCTTTGCATCTATTAAGTTTCAAAGAATCTCCACTAAGTTGTGGTAAACGTTGACCTTTGGATTCGGTCTCAGGTGCAAAGTATTAGTTTCACTGAGAAGTCATGGGGTACTCTGCTCAGACTAGATTTGAAATCTAGAAGCTTAAGTATCCAAAAAACGGTCAACAATATGTATGTCACTTCAGCAAGCAAGCANCGGGGTACTCTGCTCAGACTAGATTTGAAATCTAGAAGCTTAAGTATCCAAAAACGGTCAACAATATGTATGTCACTTCAGCAAGCAAGCAGATCCAAAGTCTCGGTTACTCCTTTAGAACTTGAAAATCCCAAAGAGACTCCGTTAAACTTGTACAAGCCTAAGGAGCCATACACAGCAACTATTGTTTCAGTTGAGAGAATTGTTGGTCCACAAGCACCTGGAGAGACTTGTCACATTGTTATTGATCATGATGGTAATGTTCCTTACTGGGAAGGACAAAGCTATGGAGTTATTCCTCCTGTAAGTGGTTCACTCCCACAGTGTGTTGCTTCTAGTTTTATCCTTTCTAAATGGTTCTTTCGAGTTGGTAACATTTATGGTTCTGTTTGCTCTATTCTTGATTCATAGGGTGAGAATCCCAAGAAACCTGGGGCGCCTCACAACGTTCGCCTTTATTCAATTGCATCAACAAGGTATGGAGATTCTTTTGATGGCAGAACAGCTAGTCTATGTGTCCGTCGAGCTCTTTACTATGATCCAGAAACTGGAAAAGAAGATCCATCCAAAGCTGGTGTATGCAGCAACTTCTTGTGCAATTCAAAACCCGGCGATAAGGTCAAAATCACTGGTAAGTTTGTGTAATACTGATATAGAACCATAAGTGCCTGCTCTTTTCTTGATCTTACGTCTAAAATATTTTGATATTGCTGACAGGTCCTTCTGGAAAAGTGATGCTTTTACCTGAAGATGATCCAAAAGCTACTCATATAATGATTGCTACTGGAACCGGAGTTGCTCCATTCAGAGGATACTTACGGCGTATGTTTATGGAGGACGTTCCTAATTTCAAGTTTGATGGACTCTCGTGGCTCTTCCTCGGTGTGGCTAACTCAGACAGTCTTCTCTATGATGAAGAATTCGCTGGTTACCTCAAGGACTATCCAGAGAACTTCAGGTATGACAAAGCGCTGAGCAGAGAAGAGAAGAACAAGAAAGGAGGGAAAATGTATGTACAGGATAAGATTGAAGAATACAGTGACGAGATCTTCAAACTTTTGGACAATGGAGCTCATATTTATTTTTGCGGGCTGAAAGGAATGATGCCTGGGATTCAAGATACGCTTAAGAGGGTCGCTGAAGAGCGAGGAGAAATCTGGGAGCAGAAACTTGCTCAGCTCAGGAAGAACAAGCAATGGCATGTCGAAGTGTATTAAGTTATATTAAACTCTCTGTATTTTCTACATTTCTGCAACTGAATAAATGTAAGAATGATGATCCATTTCATGGATGATAAGACTAGATTAGCTCAGTTTGGTTATATACTGAGACTCGTTTTGTATTCTTCAACAGATATTGGTTATGAGAATTCATTCCTATTGATTAGTTTTGGGGACTGATTATGAATTCGTATCAAAAATCACAGAGAATTTCAGTTGTTTTCACAGCATATTCAACTGAATAACGTCAGGGAACTTTTTCTTTTTACTTATTAAGCGAAGTAATAATGACTGATGATGGAATTGAGATGTTTTGTTGAGTAAAGCTTAAACTGTACAAAGATAACAGCCCAGAGATCAAGAAATTAAAGAGACAACTCGTCTGGCTTCAATGATAATATACACACAAAATTAAGCTACGGAGCATTGTTTATTTATTGTTGAACCTTCGAAAAGAGAGCAGGCTTCAACTTCAGAGCGATATCACCGTAAGGTTGGTCCTGTTTTGTATCTATAAGTCCTCTAGACTTCAATACCTGTATAATCCAAAAACAACATGTCTCAGTTAGAGGCAATACAGAGATTAGGATAAAATAAAAGAATCTGTATTTGAGAATCAATCACCAGTGTCTCGAAGAACATTCGAGCAGCTAGCTTCCTTGTCTTTCCTTCCAAGATCTTGTTCAAACTTAGATCTCCAGAAGGATCTCTTGAAGTTGGACTACTTGAAGAACGTTCTTTAAGATACTGAGCCAAGGCTCTGCAATGTTCAGTGAATGCTACAAGTTAATAAAGAAACAGTTGGCTCTTAAAGCTACATGGTATTTGGAATCATCTTTATACCTTGTTCTCCCTGTCAAAGCATCTGAATCTTGACTAGCTGGTGATCTTACCGGTGTATTACCACCTACCTCCAAGAAAGAAAGTTCCTGTGTGGCAAAAGCAAATGGTTTTGCTATCAACGTCACCAAGAATGGAAAAAAATACACTCGGAAACGTGAGAACAAACCTCATCCACCATTTCAGGAATTGCTGAGAGCCCCGAGTAGCTTACTCCAGGTAGGTCCTCTAGACTTTTTGAAGTTGAAGGCTCTGTTCTATAAGATCCCATCTCAGAACTTCCAGGGTGACTGGTGAAGTCATCGGTTCTAGAAGGTGAAAATCTTGGAGGTGATGACAACATGTACTCAGGGAATCCACTTTCCCTTAAATGTTCGATTCCCATGTCATCATCATTAAATGGCTGAGTAGACGGTGCTTCTGTTGCAAAAGACTCTGCACGCTCGGATTGATGACCTGCAAAGTCTTGTACATTTTCTGTTTGCTGACTGTCTCCAGGCTGAACTGTACTCTCCAGATTAACAGATGCAGGAACAGTAAATTGTGGAAATGAAGAGGTCGGGCTAATTTCTGTTTCAGCTTCTCGAGTAGGAGATAATACAGGTGTAGGTTCTGGCAAAGTTTCTTCAGAAACAGCAAGATATGGCTTTGAAGCTACACTATCCTTTTCAAAGACACTGCGTAAAACACTTGAGAACCCTGCAAATAAACATAGACAGGCAAGAAACTTTCATCAAAACCAAGGGCAAAAGAATGTAAACCCGTCGAAAATAAAAGAAAAGAGTCACTGAAAGATTACCAGTAAATAAAGGCTCATCGAAAAATTGATCCTTCTTTGACTGGTTATTCAGTCTCCAAATACCTACTTTAGATGCAGGCAACTTCTTTCTCTTACGAATAGTATCACTAGGGTCCTCAAGCCTTTCTCTCATGATCCTGTCCATATTTTTCGATCAGTATACGACAGGTAATGCATAATCAAAGTCACAGCAAGAAATGGAAAAGTTATTACCTGTTACTTAGTACTGTGACCTTATCAAAATGCTTCCTCTTTCTTGGCCTTGTTTGTACTTGGGGAGGTGGAGTTGGCTGGAGAGCCAGTTCAGGTGATCGATGCACTTTAACATAAACAAAAAAAAAATTCAAGCAAATTATAAGACAGTTCATATAATGGATAAGCATACAATTACCAGACTGTTTACTCACCAAAATGTTCACGTTCTTCCACAGAACGAGCAAGAACTGGAGATTCTGACCGAAGCTGAAACGGTGAATGCCCTCCAGAATTTAACACTTGTTCATCAATACGAGGGCTAGTGCGTTCCTTCTCATTCAAAGTTTCATCTAAAGGTTCAGTGTGTTCAACTCCAACATTCTGTTCAGCAAACAGTGGATGGGACGCAGGGCTTGAAACGTGTGCAGCATCACGCCTTATCTCTATCTCAGGAACACTTCCAGGAGAAATGACATTGCTTCTCAAAGTACTGGGACTAACTGGTTCTGTCATGTTACTTTGTCTAGGATCCTGAAATTCAGGGATTTCCTCTGTGTCATTACGAGGACCATAGTCTCGTTGCTCATTGTTTGGTTCAGCCTCAAAATCCATTTGAACATCAGTTTCTCCAGGACGTCCAGTCAGAGGTATTGTAGATTGGCTGATTAAGTCATAGAAAGAGGTAACCACATCAAAAATCAGTATCATGAAGAGAAAGAAATAGAAACTCTATAAAGAGCCTTACTCGACATCCATAGGGGTAGATTCTGGATCGATATCCTGTAACAAATACATACAAACTTTCCTTCAGTAACAAGTTCTCGAAGACATGAAAACCAGTAGACATAATCAACTTTAAAGCAGGAATCTCACCTCGTCGAATGTGATAGCAACATAAGGATCAATGCCAGTAGGAATTTGATCTGCAAAATCCGCATCATATACATTAACACCTCAAAACATGGTAAGATGCATCTACAACAAAAGAAACATGCATAAAGTACCTGTGAGAGTAATATCTTCCAGACTCCGACGATGTCCATCAAATTCCCTATTATACACAAGAAAAGAAAAAAGAATATTAAGATGTCTTAAGCTTTATTCACATATCAAACTCCAAATTAAAAAAGATGAAATACCCCTCGAATGCATCATCGTCCAACTCGAAATCATCTAAATTCAATGCTTGAGGCAAAGTCACTGACTCAACAGGCGCTTGTCTAGCATTCTCTGGTAAGTCAACTTCAGTAGAAACAAAAGCCTTTGTTACCCAAGTCCTAAGGAGAACACAGTCGCGGAAAAAATAATCGACTTTCTTTGAATATATTCTCACAACTCCAAGTAGAAGATGACCTGACATTCTCAATGCCAATGGGACCTCAGGAAATATAATAAGATCTGCAAAGATAATGAAATTGTATCAACCCTGCGTATGTTCAATAATAACAAACATAATCAGAGAAAACGTTTAATGATTAGACCAAACTCAATGAGTAGATGATCCAAAGCGCAATTTGGTGAATGCCCATGTAAAGAATAATCATGCATGAGCGGAAAAAACTGTTAAAGTTTCCGAATTTATGAAATGAATCAGAAGGGGAAAAGAAAGATGCAAACTTTGGATGAGAAAGCGAAATGAAAAAGAAGGAAGACGAACCAACAGTTTCGGGGATATTGGTGGAAGTGTAATGAGACTTCTTGAGACGATGTTGCAAGTGAGCGGCGCACCAAACCGTCCCCAATTGACCCTTTCGAGCCAAATACGTCTGCGAATAAAACATCTTCTTTCTTTAGGAAGTAGTTGACCCTCAATATCAAACTGCACAATCAGGAAGTGATCGATGCAATTCAAAAACCCTAAGCATGCAATGATGGAGACTGCGAGAGATTGATGATAAGAGAAACAAATCAATGTTGAGTACGGAAAACGAAGAGGTTAGGGTTTTATCTGGTTTTTTTTAGAGGGAAGAAAGATTTGTAGTGGCGCGCGAAAATCTTTAATGGCGCGGAGATTGAAATATTTACCATCGTATCTCGGTTTAATCTGGACTCCGGTTTGATTTCTTGGTTTATTTTTGGATTTTAGATTTATATCGGTTTTTAGTAAAACAGAACTTTATTTTTCAAAGGTAATTTAATTTACCATTAATTTTTTAGCTACGAATTTAAGAAAAAGTGTTTAATTCGGAAATATGATATATGACATTTAAACCAAAGTATATAAAATCGAAATGAATTTAAACCAATATTTAATTAAAAAACAAACAATCTCAATTTGGAGGCTTTCAAATTCAAAAATAAAATAACTGAACTGAAATCAAATAAAAATGAATCAATTTTTATTCAAAAAACTAAAAAAAAATAGAATATATCAATTCAAAACCGAACCAACTATAGTATTTTACTACTTTCTTTATATTTTGCTTAACATTTATCGGTTCATATATTTATTAATCAAATCAAAACTTTTTCATTCCCTCTAAGTATTTGAAACCAGACATAAATAGTATTAAATCAATTTCAATTTGGATAATATATGAATATTAAAATCAATATCCAAACATACTGATCCGAATATTCGTTTGTCTATAGATTTTTTAAAACATTTATAATATTATATACACTATGTTGGAGAAGATAAATTACTAAATGAAACTGATCATGGTGCTAGAGACCATATTTCTCTAGAGAGCTTACATTCGAAAGGCATTGACTTGTTGTGAGACCATTTGTAGTAGGTGTTGTATGTTTTGGCATAAACTTGGACATTTTCAAGCTATTTGCAATGATGCCATTTACTACTTAGGATTTGGATTTTATGTATTATCATGAGATGATAATATTCCATGACAAATTCTAGGGGTTAAAAGAAGCTGAAAATACATTAGACAAAGGTGTTTAATTTACCATTAACTTTTCCCATAACATTCCTAAAAAAGTTTAAACCAAAAGAGTTTTTTTTTTGCTTTTGTCTTAAATTAAACATTTAGCTCTAAATTCTTTGTGGGGGAAAATAGTTAAAAGAAATACAATAAAAAGTGAAAGGACGTAGTCTTTCATTTGCCATTAGCACAAATCTGTCTTTCTATATCCATCTCTCTCTCTATCATCCCTTCCAAGAAATTGTAAGAAACACCAAATCTCTCTCTAATTCCAATTTCGTTTGTCTTTTTGTTTCATATCTTAAATTATCCATTGCCTTGTTCTTTAGGAATGTTAAAAGATCATTCTTTTTTCTTCACCTTTGTATCGATTTCTTTTCTTTCCTTAAATTTTGAATCTTCAGTGTGAGAATTCAAATACACATTGTGGTTTGGTATTGACAATTCACATCAATTTGATTTCCTATAGAAATAATGTTTGGAAATCTGTGCTGATTTCTGTTTGTTTGTTCTAAGCAGGTTTCTGTTTGATGATTTTTGTTCTTTAGACGAGAATGAGCAATTTTCCAGCCGGACTCGGCAAGCCTGGCTCAGGTATGAACATATTTGATTCATTTTGTGTTGTGAATTCTATTGATTTTGGGCAATATTGTAGTTATATAATGGCTGACTGTGTTGTGTTACCAAATTACACATTGTGTGTTTAACAGGTAAAAGAAGAATAAAAGATCTTTTGAATCAACCTGATAACCGAGTCTGTGCTGATTGTGGCGCTTCTGATCCTAAATGGGCGTAAGTTACCACTCTTGATTTGTGATTTCAACATTTTGAATTCTTGGATGATCTTCATGTAGTTTGCTGATAAACTATTTCTAAGCCATTTGATCATGTCTAATCAAGCTAATGTGTGTTTAGTTCTGTGCTATTACAATGTCTCACATTTTTCTTAATCATCATCGGAAGCTATTATATGATTGGAGCTCCATCCACATGTGCTTGGTTCTGTAGTTATGGATCTTTGTGTTTCTTTCTCCTTTTCTTTCGGTTTAATCAGCTAGTGACTTCTCTTCCAGATCTGCAAACATTGGAGTATTCATATGCTTAAAATGTTGTGGTGTGCATAGAAGCCTCGGCACTCATATCTCTAAGGTGATATAGTTTCTTAAACTTTTCTCTTTATTACTCAGACAAGATGGTTCCTTTTGTTGTGTACTCATAGTTTGGTTTCTCCAGGTCTTGTCTGTGACACTTGATGATTGGTCAGATGAAGAAGTCGACGGCATGATTGAAATTGGAGGAAATGCTTCTGCTAATTCAATTTACGAAGCTTTTGTACCCGGAGGAAGTTCCAAGCCTGGACCTGATGCTAGTCATGACCAGCGTATGACATTCATCAGGTATAGTTCTTAAAAAACAACTTTGTGACAAGGCATATCTATCTTTGTTTGATGAGTTGCTCAAAATCTTGAAATCTTTGTTTAGGGCAAAATATGAACTCCAAGAATTTCTTAAACCAGGCTTGCGGATTACATCCGGAAAAGGGTCGCAAAAGACTTCATCTTTGCGTACATCAAGTAATCCTAGAGAGATACGGACAAATTCATCATCACAGAGCACAGTATAGCTTTCTAAAACTTGCAGTTTTTGTTTGGATGAACTTTTCTTGTTGAAAATCGATAAATTTTGACAGTTTCAGGAAGGGATGGTAGAGTATATTGGATTGTTAAAGATTACTATTAAGAAAGGTACCAACTTAGCAATCAGAGACATGATGTCAAGCGATCCTTATGTTGTTTTGAGCCTAGGGAAGCAAGTAAGTGATATCTTTTTCGACTATTTATCAACCCGCAGCTATAGACTTTAGTGAATCTTGAAATGAATTGTTGTGTGTTCTTTGATTTTTCAGAAACTTCAGACAGCTGTTGTGAATAGTAATTTGAACCCGGAGTGGAATGAGGAAGTCATGTTTTCTGTTCCTGAGAGCTTTGGCCCTGTGAAACTGGTAAAACAGATCGAATTTTTCTACTGGTGATTTCGATTTACTGACAAAAGCTCATGTCCTTTTTTCTGTGTGTGAATGCAGCAAGTGTTCGATTATGATACATTTTCAGCTGATGATATAATGGGAGAAGCTGAGCTTGATATCCAACCTTTAGTAACATCTGCAATGGCATTTGGGAATCCTGAAATGTTTGGAGATATGCAGATTGGGAAATGGCTAAAGTCTCATGATAATCCACTTATAGATGACAGTATTATTAACATTGTTGATGGGAAAGTAATTCAGGAGGTTCAAATCAAGCTTCAGAATGTAGAATCTGGAGAATTAGAATTGGACATGGAATGGCTTCCACTTGACCAATAATAATAAACTTTCATTGAGAATTTTCTCAATTTTTTTTTTTGCAGTTTTGACCTCAATTTTTGCAGAAAAAGTGATTTTTAATGTTTGTATTAACCCTATAGGGTATATAATTAACTGCACCCGGAATCTCTAGTTGTAAGTTCTTATTTCACCTGTAATCATCAATGATTATCAGTAGTAAGAGTTTCAAACTTTCCACAACAAACAATATACAAGATACTTTATACAGAATAGATAATGAACTTTCTTCTAAGCAAACGCATTAAACTTAAACGCATTGGGCACTTTGCAACATTCATACTCTGTGAAGTAGCGTGAAGAAGATAACCATAAGCACAACAAAATTTGAAAGCCTCTTACAACATATTAAAGAGTTTCCAAGTAAACGCTGAGCAGAAAGGAGACACAAGTCTCTGATACGTACATGGATATGAGGAAGAAGAAACAGGGGTTAAAGCTAATGCAGGTGTCCAAAGAAGAAGAGACTCTGTGGGCAAAAGAGGCTATGCAGTTAGAAATTTATATTCTGAATAGGGAATTGTGGGAATTGTAGAGTGCATGTAGAATGTGGGAATTGTGACGATGTGGTTGATCTTGCAATAATTCTTTTGATTGATAAAAAAAGAGAGAAGTTTCAGTTACAAGAGAAGAGTTTGAGAGGTTGAAGCTCTACCAACTCGAATTAGAACATAAGTTAATTATCTTTTTCGGCTACTGGACTCTCGCCTTGGTTGAATTTCTTCTATTGAATCGAGTCAACAATGACCCNGTGGTTGATCTTGCAATAATTCTTTTGATTGATAAAAAAAGAGAGAAGGTTCAGTTACAAGAGAACGAGTTTGAGAGGTTGAAGCTCTACCAACTCGAATTAGAACGTAAGTTAATTATCTTGTTCGGCTACTGGACTCTCGCCTTGGTTGAATTTCTTCTATTGAATCGAGTCAACAATGACCGAATGTGGACCTGTCACTGTCTGAAGACGATGAAACCACTCTAGACCCTGACCATATAAATCGAACAATTATATCTTGTTCACTTATAAACTTCATTTATTACGTCAAGACAAACGCAGAAATATTATGTTACGTTACAAATACAGAAACTTGATTCGACTTTAGAAAGAGGAGAGACATAACACGNCGAATGTGGACCTGTCACTGTCCGAAGACGATGAAACCACTCTAGACCCTGACCATATAAATCGAACAATTATATCTTGTTCACTTATAAACTTGATTTATTGCGTCGAGACAAACGCAGAAATATTATGTTACGTTACAAATAGAGAAACTTGATTCGACTTTAGAAAGAGGAGAGACATAACACGCAAACATAATTCGTTTATTTATCAGGGGGTCTTATAAGGCCACGAAACACAAACCAAAGAGTCTTAAAGAAACGAAACAAGAACAACTTTTTGTAGACATAAAACCGATCACTAATAGAAAGAAGCTTCAGAAACCACCACGGAGACGGAGGACCAAGTGAAGAGTCGACTCTTTCTGAATGTTGTAATCAGCCAATGTGCGACCATCCTCAAGCTGCTTTCCAGCGAAGATGAGACGCTGCTGGTCCGGTGGAATGCCTTCCTTGTCTTGGATTTTAGCCTTGACGTTATCAATAGTGTCGGAGCTCTCCACCTCCAGTGTGATGGTCTTACCGGTCAAGGTTTTCACGAAAATCTGCATGCCACCACGGAGTCTTAGCACCAAGTGAAGGGTCGACTCCTTTTGGATGTTGTAGTCAGCCAAAGTGCGACCATCCTCAAGCTGTTTGCCAGCGAAGATGAGACGCTGCTGGTCCGGAGGGATACCTTCCTTGTCTTGGATCTTGGCTTTTACATTGTCGATGGTGTCGGAGCTCTCGACCTCAAGGGTGATTGTCTTGCCGGTTAGTGTCTTCACGAAGATCTGCATACCACCACGTAGACGAAGCACCAAATGAAGGGTCGACTCCTTCTGAATATTGTAGTCAGCCAAAGTTCGGCCATCCTCGAGCTGCTTTCCCGCGAAGATCAATCTCTGCTGGTCCGGTGGAATACCCTCTTTGTCTTGGATCTTGGCCTTGACGTTATCGATGGTGTCAGAGCTTTCAACTTCAAGAGTGATAGTCTTGCCGGTAAGTGTCTTCACGAAGATCTGCATACCACCACGTAGACGAAGCACCAAATGAAGGGTTGATTCCTTCTGGATATTGTAGTCAGCAAGAGTTCGGCCATCTTCAAGCTGCTTTCCGGCAAAGATCAATCTCTGCTGATCCGGAGGAATACCCTCCTTGTCTTGAATCTTGGCCTTGACGTTGTCAATTGTGTCGGAGCTCTCAACCTCAAGGGTAATCGTCTTGCCTGTCAAGGTCTTGACGAAAATTTGCATACCACCACGGAGCCTGAGGACTAGATGAAGGGTTGACTCCTTCTGGATATTGTAGTCAGCAAGAGTTCGGCCGTCTTCGAGTTGCTTTCCGGCAAAGATCAACCTTTGCTGATCCGGAGGAATACCCTCCTTGTCTTGGATCTTGGCCTTGACGTTATCGATCGTGTCGGAGCTCTCAACCTCGAGGGTAATCGTCTTGCCTGTCAAGGTCTTCACGAAAATTTGCATACCACCACGGAGCCTGAGGACCAAGTGGAGGGTGGACTCCTTCTGGATGTTGTAGTCAGCAAGAGTTCGGCCGTCTTCGAGTTGCTTTCCAGCGAAGATCAACCTTTGCTGATCCGGAGGAATACCCTCCTTGTCTTGGATCTTGGCCTTGACGTTGTCGATCGTGTCGGAGCTCTCAACCTCGAGGGTAATCGTCTTGCCTGTCAAGGTCTTCACGAAAATTTGCATACCACCACGGAGCCTGAGGACCAAGTGGAGGGTGGACTCCTTCTGGATGTTGTAGTCAGCAAGAGTTCGGCCGTCTTCGAGTTGCTTTCCAGCGAAGATCAACCTTTGCTGATCCGGAGGAATACCCTCCTTGTCTTGGATCTTGGCCTTGACGTTGTCGATTGTGTCGGAGCTCTCAACCTCGAGGGTAATCGTCTTGCCTGTCAAGGTCTTGACGAAAATTTGCATACCACCACGGAGCCTGAGGACTAGATGAAGGGTTGACTCCTTCTGGATATTGTAGTCAGCAAGAGTTCGGCCGTCTTCGAGTTGCTTTCCGGCAAAGATCAGCCTTTGCTGATCCGGAGGAATACCCTCCTTGTCTTGGATCTTGGCCTTGACGTTATCGATCGTGTCGGAGCTCTCAACCTCGAGGGTAATCGTCTTGCCTGTCAAGGTCTTCACGAAAATTTGCATACCACCACGGAGCCTGAGGACCAAGTGGAGGGTGGACTCCTTCTGGATGTTGTAGTCAGCAAGAGTTCGGCCGTCTTCGAGTTGCTTTCCAGCGAAGATCAACCTTTGCTGATCCGGAGGAATACCCTCCTTGTC
>OVAU01002184.1:0-13002 GCA_900406315.1 Biscutella laevigata subsp. laevigata
TTGAGGTGTCATGAAAAGGTTGTTGGTGTCATCAAAATGATTTGATGACACCAATCCCTTCTTGATGTAGACACCTATACCATGATGTGTCACTTTCTCTTTGTTTCATTTTACCTATAAATATGATAACATTGTAGTCATTTGTAAATCATCACAATATCATTCAATCATAAGAAAGCTTTGTTACATAATCATTTGTCCCACCATAAAAACTTGTCCCCGATATATAAACACTCATAAATAGAATAATCCAAAACATCAAATATGGGATAAATAAACATAAAATCAGTTAAAAAAACATAAAATCAGTTTAAGAAAGTCGTATAAGATTATTGAACTCATAAAATCCAGAATGAAGCTAAAATCTTAGAGACGTTCTCAATCTTCTTATGCGCACTCCTCCTTTCCTAATTGCTTATAAACAAACATACCATGAGAAACTAATTTTATCTTTGTCTATAGTTTCAATTTCCTCTATGGAGTTATTAATAAGGAGTTCATGATCATTTACAGTATTGATCTAAGTAAACATGGTGTCTAGAAAAAAGTTTAATGTTTAATTTAAACCATTATGTTATATCTATTATGAAAGGTCATTATTTATCACAAAATTGACACATATCTTTGATGATGTGTTAAACAAAGTGATTAGTCATTACCAAAGTGGCAAATGTATTTGAGGTGTCATGAAAAGGTTGTTGGTGTCATCAAAATGATACCAATCTCATCTTGATGTAGACACCTATACCATGATGTGTCACTTTCTCTTTGTTTCATTTTACCTATAAATATGATAACATTGTAGTCATTTATAAATCATCACAATATCATTCAATCATAAGAAAGCTTTGTTACATAATCAATTGTCCCACCATAAAAGACTTGTCCCCCATATATAAACACTCATAAATATATATTCTATTTTAATAGTTTATAACAATATCGTAATTTTAAAACTTTTGTATTCTAAATTTTATTTTATATTTTGACGTCAAAAACCTAACTTGTTTTAACCCAAAGATCAACCCTAACCATATATGTACAATCTATCACCGCCTTCAAGTTCGAAAGCAAATTTTGATTGTTCTTACTTCATGCATAATACAATTTGTTTATTAGAATATATATGATACGAGTAAGACTGAATTTCAATATTTAATTCACAATTAAAAGTTAGAGAAGTAATAGGCATTTTAACCATATACATTTTTAGTGGTTTTTTCTTTACAAAACAATACAAATACTAGATTGATGTAGTGAAATTTCAGGAGTTATCAACCATCCAATATGGTTGAGAAGTTCATGTATACGAGAAGATGCTGCCTCTATCTCTAACACAGCGCACAAGGAAGTCGGTCTTTTTGTTGTTCGTCCGCATCTCATAAACAAGGGTGAATCTTGGCAATAAGGTTTGGTGGTCCTTGAATTCATCGAGTTGCGTGACAAAAGTTGGTCATTTTATCGGGTTTCGCATCATTCGTACAAATTCATATGAGTTCGTCATAAAATAATCACATAAGCGATTGAGTCTATGCAGGCCAGATAATGCCCACAAAAATCTTCAGAGTTCCATATTTAGGAACCATGTCCCCCTCGTCGTTCCATTCATACCAAAAACATCAATAGTATCATTATAAAGATGGAGAATCCATCCCACACCATTGGTTAGGTCGGATTCTTCCAGACTCCGTCAAAACGACAGGTAAACGTGGGCCGTGATATCCCCTAAATCCCTCACCCTCCTTTGAATCATCCCCGTCGTCTGCTTCTTGGGCGTTAGTTGGGCACCATGTCGTAATTTGTTGAGTGCATGAGCCCCCGTCTTTGGGAGAGCTCGTTCTACATCGTTGAAGAGTTTGTCGTTCCTAGCTTTCCAAATGAACTAAATTAGCCAAGGGTAGCACTTTCCCTGCGGGTTATCATCCCCCGCAAGGCATGCGAGAACATGTAGTACATGTTCGAGTACAAACTCTCCAAGGGGAAAGTTGATGGTGGGGATGGGATTGGTGCTAAGACCCAACATTGCTTAGCAAGATTTCACATAAAGAGTGTGTGGTTAATTGTTTAGTCCGCTTCCCCCACAACGAGTGCATGTAGGGCTTGGTTGGCGC
This sequence comes from Biscutella laevigata subsp. laevigata, assembly GCA_900406315.1. Lineage (NCBI taxonomy): Eukaryota > Viridiplantae > Streptophyta > Magnoliopsida > Brassicales > Brassicaceae > Biscutella > Biscutella laevigata. The sequence continues at coordinate 2,112 of OVAU01002184.1, forward strand.
TTTTCAGCCTTCCAAGATTTTTCCTTTAAGGGGTTCACCGAAGGTTGCGGTTGTTGAACAACAATTAGGCTTGCCGCATCTGTCTGATCAAAGTCAAGCATATATCATGTTTTCACTGAGTAGCAAAAGGATGTGGTCAGATTCCAACGATACCCATATGGTCGTCCACGCCTACTTGGGTAAATGCCCCGAATAAGTGAAATATCTTCGGGGGCGATCTGGTCCCTGAGTGCCCTCAGATCCTAGGTTCGCGTCCTCGTGCTGATGAGATCGGCCCCCCGTAGTTGGGGGTTACCCGGATTGGCGATGGCTCGGGGCGGTCGGGTTGGGATGGTGGGTAACCAAGAGGCCTCCCATGATTGCCTTATCTAATGGTCAGGCGGGCCCCTTGTCCGACTAAATCTTCTGTCACCATGATATTTAGCCAACCATGAGACGGTCGGTTGGCTGCCTAGGCTTCAAAAGGGTGGGAGCTAGAAAAATACCGCCCCTTCAGAACTCGTGCGAGTAGGGATTAGAGGTGGGTTTCCAATCGTCACGATTGTTTAGCCAGGAGAGCCCTATTAAAAGATTTGAGGGAGCGGAATCACATCCCTCCTCTCGACTTGGGAAGACACATCGACTTCCAAGACACCCAATGCATACCTCGACCGTTTTGACTATTACTCCACAAAAAACGTGCAATCGCGCTCGTAAGCTTTTGACAGAGACTTTTCAGGAGCAAATAATAGGACATAACATACGTTGGGATAGCCATGGCTACAAACTTGATGAGTACCTCTTTCCTTGCCTAAGAAAGGAATTTAGCGGACCACCCATTCAATCGTTGCTAAAGGATATATGATTATGATTAATCATATTACTTCCTCATAAGGTGATCTTATAGTAATCATTTTTCTAATGGAAATGTAATATCTTAAGAATATATTCGGTAACCAAATAGATTGGTATAATAAAAGATTATGTGTCATTCTAAGAATGCATTAAGAGGTTATGTGTTTGTAGACAAGATTAAGTGTCACTCTTAGATTACTCTTGTAATGACTAAGGAATTACTTGTCATTACAACAATGAACTAAGAGTTTATAAGTCACTCTTATAATGACTAAGTGATTACTTGTCATTACAACAATGAACTAAGAGTTTATGTGTCAAGTGATGAGTAAGAGATTACTTGTCACAAATGCATGAACTAAGAGCTAATTGCATAAACACTTGTATTGCATCTCTTCTTTGATGGATGGTTGAGATTTAAGCAAAAATGTNAGTGATGAGTAAGAGATTACTTGTCACAAATGCATGAACTAAGAGCTAATTGCATAAACACTTGTATTGCATCTCTTCTTTGATGGATGGTTGAGATTTAAGCAAAAATGTAGAATTGAGTCCTCTCCTCACCTATAAATAGATTTCTTTGCTCCATCACTAAGACATCATCAAAACATAAACTTATGAAGCAATACAAAACACTTAAAAAAGAAAGAAAATGTTTATAGGAAGAGGAGATAAACACCAATCTCCTAACTAAGGATTAAAGCCGTCTCATATCCATTCAAGAAGAATTCCACAATAATGATGAATGGAGGTAATCTACAAACCTCCTTAAATATTCTATTATGTGATTAATCATAAGTCTAAAGGTCTTAGGATTCATGTATCTCTTATGTATGTATGTAGTTAATATTTACAGACATAGTGATTATGCTTACATGTGGTATTAGAGCTAATGGTTATAGACGAATAATTAATCCGTGAAGTATAATAGACTTATATTGAAAGAATTTGCATGCATATTATTGTTATTTTCGCAAATTTAAATTGATGCATGTCAAAATAAAGGATTTAGTGATATATTACATACATTATTCGTATAGAAATAATTGAGAATTTCGAAAGATATACTATGATTATAATTGATTAGCATACAAGATTGTTTATATATATAATCCAAATATATGGTTAAATATTGTACTTTTTGTAAACATAATTTGCAATATGAAAACATTATGGAAATGATTTTTGATATATTTATATTATCATAAGTTACCTACATGTAGACTTAAAATATGAAATATGATCAATAAACTCACAGAGTATTGTATATGTGAAGATTAAGGATCTCCACATATAGCTTAGTCTAAATTAATTTAATATATTACTCATTAAATGTGTCTAGAATAATATAAATTATGTTGAAATTATGGTGACTACCCACATGAGCAACATAGTTTCATGTCATATGTATCTAATTATTGAATTTATGTGTTGTGTTTGAAAGCCTAATTAAATAAATATTGTATCTCAAAATTTCAGCATCATTTCCCGTTAATTTGTCATCTATGGTCTCAATTGTTCCAATTCTCAATGGAACTAACTTCTCAGAATGGAAAGAGAAAGTTGAGTTCACATTAGGAGTACTAGAATTGGATTTAGCACTTCGTGAAGAAGAGTCAAATCCTCTAACGGAAAGTAGTACTGAGGAAGATGCAATTTTCCATCATGCTTGGGAAAAATCGAACAGGTTGAGTGTTATGTTTTTAAGAATGACAATAGCTAACAACATCAAAACTTCCCTTCCAACCGAAGATAAGGCGAAAGCTTATCTAGCAACATTAGAAGAACGGTTTAAGACTGCATACAAATCCCTTGCGGAAAAACTTATGGTAGATCTTACAACCATGAAGTATGATGGGACAAGGTCTATGCATGATCATTGCATCGAAATGACCAACCTTGCGACAAACCTAAAAAATTTAGGAATGAGTGTGGAAGATTCATTTCTTGTCCAATTTATCCTAAATTACCTACCTTCTCAATATGGACCATTTCAAATCAATTCTAATGCCATTGATGAACGATGGACATCAAATGAATTGGCTATTAAATTGGTACAAGAAGAGGCTAGGCTTGGTCATGGAGGTTTTAGAGTTGCCCATTATACCGAAGGAGCTGGACCTAAAGTTGGGAAAGGCATCGAGTTGGCCATAAAAGAACACCACCCAAAATAAATGATAAAACCAACGAGAAGAAAAAGGCGAAGAATAATGACAGATGCAACTTTTGCAAAAAGGTTGGACATTTTCAAAAGGATTGCACTAAAAGAAGAGAATGGTTCGAAAGGAAAGGTAACATTATGGGTTCCGTAAAATTTTCCGAATCTAATCTTACAAATGTTTCTTTTAACACTTGGTGGATAGATAGCGGTGCTAATGTACATGTAACTAATTTCATGCAGGGATTCCTTACGATCCATAACATAATTCCAAGTGAAAACTACTTATTTATGGAAAATCGAGACAAAGTGACAGTTGAAGCTATAGGCACTTACTGTCTCATTTTGGAGAGTGGATTCTTTTTTGATTTATTCCAAACTTTTTATGTTCCATGTATTTTCCGTAATTTAGTTTCATTAAGTAAACTTGATGTAGCGAGTTTTAAATCGAATCAAGAAAATGGTTGTTTTAATCTTTTTATGAACTCTAAACGAATCGGATCTGGAATATTAGTTGATGGCCTTTTGATAAGAGGATTTTTCGCTCTTATGTAATCAATTGTAGTATAGAAGGGTGTTAAAATTGTGGAACCAATTTGGGAGTGAATCACGTACTAGGACTATGAAGAATTTTACTCAGTCTAAGTTGAATAGGAAATTGTTTGTCACTAACAATCCTAATTAAGCTAATTAAGTAAAATAAAGCAAAACATAAAAGTCAACAGAAAAGTCAACGAGATCGAAGTAAAAGAAAATTCATAAATTAAAGCAAGCATATGGACCATGGAAATCAAAATGGGTAGTTCTTTTCATGCTAAATAATGGTTCAATTCATGCACTTAAGGTTATCTTATGTTTAGGAATTTCTAATGTAAATTAACCCGTGGTGATATCCATTCCTATTCTTGCAATCTAAACAATCCCTTATAAGAAAGCAAGAATAGAAAGCAATAAACACAATTCCATGATAAAAAGTCTATGGTCCTAGAACAATCCCTTGAATTGGATCCATAGACAACCTATTCACTGGTTCATGAATTAAATCAAACACCTTCCGGGCAGAAATATTCCTAAGATCTAAATCAGGTTCGCGAAGCCTAATCTAGAATTAAGTTCATGAATAAGAAGAAGATAAATATTCTAATCAGCCCTTAACAATTCTAGCAATTCAATCCTACCTTTTTTAACCCTAATCCATAGCTATAAAAGACTACTCACAATCCATGCCTAGAACACTTTGATAGTTTCTAGACATGATTCGTGAGATGAATAGTAAACGAATGAAATAGAAATCAAAGACATAAATCAAAGAAGAAAAGTGCAATAAAATAAATCAAAAGCTACAGAGAGTTCTTAAGAGAAGAGAAAAAAACTAAAAAGAATAGAGGCTGAAAATGAGTCTAAAAATAAGACTAGGGTTTTAGTTGGCTTGGCTCCCTTTATATAGTGAGCCAAAAATTACAAAGTAAAAAGACCGAAAAATCCAAAATGCAGGGTCAATACCGGTCACTCTGACCGGTATTCTATTGCCGTCAGATCTTCGTGTAATGCACCGGTGAGGGCAACGGTCTGGATGACGAGTATGAATGCTCCAATCTGGATCTGGGGAGAGGACTGGTCAGTGTCCCGGTGAACCGCGACCGATATCTTCTTCGTGTCCAAAAACGCGTTCTTATTCCAATCACTTGAATTGGTCATTGAGACCGGGATGGTTGAGTGATATGCACCAGTCAGGCATACCGGTCAGGGTGACCGGTATGGTCCTCCGGTTTCTGATACTTAGGCCGAATTTGCTCCTTAATCATCCTTTTGGCCCGATTCTTGTGAAATTCCAACTCTGCACTGAAATGTCAAATGATATGAAATGCAACCTAAAAGACTCTAAATGCATCCTAATCTAATGGAAAGTGCATGAAAATAATTGATAAAAACCATTTAAAACACAGTACATCACCTTTACATGTTAAAATTGGCTATTTTAAAACAAATATATCTCTGCATACTGAAAATACAACATGTACAAGTGACTCTTATTTCTTGTGGCATAAAAGACTAGGACACATATCAAGTGAAAGAATTAAAAGATTGATAAAAGATGGGGTTATCTCTAATCTCGATTTTACCAATATCAAAGATTGTGTAGCCTGCATTAAGGGAAAGCAAACTAGACAAACTAAGAAAAGAGCCACAATAAGTACACAACTTCTTGAAATCATACATAGATATATTTGTGGACCTTTTTACGTTCCAAGTTATGAAGGTGAAAAATATTTTATTACCTTTATTTATGATTATTCACGTTATTGTTAGGTCTATCTATTGCATGAAAAATCTCAATCTGTGGACGTTGTACAATTGTTCATTACTGAAGTAGAAAGGCAATTAGAAAGAAAAGTGAAAATCGTTAGGTAGGATAGAGGTGGTGAATATTATGGCAGGTATGATGAAACAGGACAACATCATGGACCTTTTGCCATACTTCTCCAAAAATAAGGAATTGTTGCTCAGTACACAACTCCTGGTTCTCCATGGAAAAATGGTGTAGCGGAAAGGCGTAATCGTACTTATATGGGAATGGTTAGATCCATGATGAGTTATGCTAACTTACCTATATCCTTGTGGATGGCCGCATTACGAACTGCGGTCTATATCTTGAACAGGGTTCCAAGACAAGCAGTTTCAAAGACTCCCTTTGAACTGTATAAAGGCTGGAAACCTAGTCTGAAACATCTCCAAGTTTGAGGATGTCCTGCTGAAGCAAGAGTATATAATCCACATGAAAAGAAACTAGATTTCAAAACAATCAGTGGTTTCTTTATTGGTTACCCTGAGAAATCTTAAGGATTTAGGATTTATTATCCAACCCATAGTACGAGGATAATAGAAACTGAAAATGCCAGATTTTACGAGAATGGTGAAATTAGTGGGAGTGATAAAGTTCAAGATGTAGTCATTCAAGAAATTAGGGTTGATATCCATTTACCCTTAATTTCGATTGTTGGAAACCTTCGATTGATGAATCATTGATAAATGAGGAAAACCCAGTGAATGACCATATACTCCATGATGAGAACTTCATCAATAATGATGATATACATGAAGCACAAGAGGAACCAACATTAAGAAGATTAACTCGTGAGAGAATATCAGTTATTTCTGAAGATTATGTGCTTTATCAAGTAGAATATGGAGAATAGGATATTAAAGATCCGATTTCGTATTCACAAGCCTTAAAAGATGGTAATTCTGATAAATGGATTGATACCAGGAAGGATGAAATAAAATCTATGACTGATAATGAAGTTTGGGACATTGTTTTGTTGCCTAAAGGAGACAAAGTAGTCGGGTGTAAGTGGATCTTTAAGACTAAACTCGACTCTAATGGTAAAATTGAATGATATAAAGCCAAACTTGTAGCCAAAGGTTTTAATCAAAAGAAGGAATTGATTATAATGAGACATTTCCTCCTGTGTCTAGAAAAGATTCTCTTAGAATTATCATGGCATTGATAGCTCAGTATGATCTTGAGTTGCATCAAATGGATGTGAAAACCACATTTCTTAATGGCGACTTGCAAGAAGAAGTCTATATGAGCCAACCTGAAGGTTTATTGCCAAATGAGTTGAAGGCATGGTCTACAAATTAAAGAAATCAATATATGGACCGAAAAAAGCTTCAAGACAATGGTATTTAAAGTTTGATGAAACCATTACGGAATTTGGTTTCAAAGAAAACTTGGTAAATCCATGTATATACCTCAAGATCAGTGGGAGTAAGTTAATATTTTTGGTTTTGTATGTTGATGACATCTTATTGGCCAGTAGTGATCTCGGTCTATTACAAGAGACTAAGAGATATCACTCAAAGAACTTTGAAATGAAAGATATGAGTGAGGCATCATATGTGATAGAAATTGAAATATTCCGAGATAGATCACTTGGAATTGTAGGGTTGTCTCAGAAAGCATATATCGATAAAGTTCTTGAGAGATTTGGCATGATGACGTGTTCTTCTTATATTGTTCCTTTGCAAAAAGGTGACAAGCTTGACCTTAAGCAATGTCCGCAAAATGAGATGTAACGTATTGAAATGGAAAGATATCCTTATGCATCTCTTGTCGGAAGTTTGATGTATGTACAAGTATGTACAAGGCCTGATATAAGCCATGCAGTTGGAATGTTGGGGAGATTTCAGAGTAACCCAAGACTCCCTCATTGGAAAACTGCAAAGAAAATTTTGCGATACCTAAAGGGAACAAGAAAGAAAATGCTGACGTATAGGAAATCAACACATCCACAAATGGTTGGTTTTTAAGACTCAGATTTTGGTGGATGTTATGATTCAAGGCAACATACTCTTGGCTATGTGTTTCTTCTTTGTGGAGGTGCCATCTCATGGAAAAACCAAAAGTCGCAGTTAATTTACACATCTACTATGGAGGTTGAGTATGTAGCATGTTATGAGGCTTATATTCAAGGAACTTAGTTGCGGAATTTCGTGTAAGAGTTTTTGGCCTTAAACTTTGTTGTCAAGCCATTAACTCTTTATTGTGACAATCAAGCCGCAATCTTCTTTCAAGGCATGATAGGATATCTAAAGGATCCAAGCATATGGATCTTAAATACCTTTCACTAAAGCAAGATGTTAAAAGAGGAAAGTTTATCATAGAACATATAGACACTGAACTTATGGTAGCAGACATATTTACGAAAGTTTTACCTCCAAAGACCTTCAAGAGGCATGCAAACAATGGGTTTTGAGGATATCACTTAAAGTTTTTTTTTCTCATTACGTATAAGCCTATGTATGATATAAATAAGAGCTCTTTATCACCTTTTACATATTTTATATTTTGTTTCCAAAGTGCACAAACATTATAAGTTTTGGATGAAAGATAACAAAATAGGTCCTTATAAGACATAAAAGAGACCATTATGATAACTTCTACTTATGTTTATGGTCTAACTATGAAAGTAGTCAATATTGTATTACATGGAAGGAATCGTGTTGCGGAATAATGTGTGACCGCCATGACTCGTATTGATTATTGGATTAGCCAGAACAATTATGATGACCAAATGAAATTAAAGTATAAAATATTAAGCCGGCCTAATAATTCCTTGAAGAAAAGTTTAATTGATTACACTAACGACCAAGTGGGAGAATCACTACAAAAAAAAACCGTCTATTGATAGCACTCCATAATAGCTCGAAGTACCTAAATGCTATGGTTTTCGGATTTTGGAATCCTATATTATAGCACATAAAAAATGCTATTATTTAATTTCACTATAAATGATCCGAAATTGGGTTTTATCAAACAAACATTTACCAATAACCCATTATATCATCAAATTTGTTGAATTGATTCGTTAATTAGGTTCAACAAACAAAAATAAATAAAATCACATTTTTGTAATAGCACTCCCTGATAGCACACGTTTTAGATCTGCTGTCGTAGATTTATAAGAATTTCGGTTTTATACGATAGCACGGGAAAAGCGTTGTGGTATATTATAGTAAAATGCAAACTAATTTGCGTTGCTGACTTCGAACACTTATGCAAAATTTTCACCGAAATTTTCCATTCCCTCTCAGATTTCATCTTTAGCTCTGGAATTTGGCTCTCCAATTCCCTCTCTACACTTTTATGAGGTTTGGCTCTCGATTTTCCCTCTCAAATTTCCACGAAATCTTCTCAATTCCCTTTCCAAATCCCTCTCTTTCGCTCTTAATGTTGCGTGATTTCGTTGGAATATTCTGGGTTCTAAAGAATGAGATAATTTCGTTGGAATCATATGGGTTCACTTTTGGTTTTGGTTCCTGATTAGAAGATGCATATGATATCCCCTGGTGTTTCTCTATGTTGAAGTAATTTTGGTTGTGAGTTTCTGATTAGGAGATGCAATTTGATATTCCGTATTGGTTTCAAATTTTTGTACAGAGTTTCTGATTAGGAGATTAAGTTTCGATTAGGACTGTTTCATTAATTTCGCTATGTATACTTCTTGAATCGAGACATACAATTGTAGATCTGGTATTGGTATTGTTTTTATAGCATCGACTGTTCTTGATTGCAGAACATAAAATTATAGCTCACCTTTGTTTGTATATTTGTTTGAATTAAGAACAGAGAAGAGAGCAGCTTGTATTGGTACTGGTCTTCATTGCAGAACACATATATCCTGATTAGGAGATTCAGTTTCGAATTCAATGGTTGTGGGACTGTTTCATTAAATTCGTTATGTATACTTGTTAAATCGAGACATACAATTGTAGCTCTGGTATTGGTTTTGTTTTTATAGCAACGACTGATCTTGATTTCAGAACATAAAATTGTAGCTCACCTCTGTTTGTATATTGGTTTGAATTGAGAACAGAGAAGAGAGCAGCTTGTATTGGTACTGGTCTTCATTGCAGAACACATACATCCTGATTAGGAGATTCAGTTTCGAATTCAATGGTTGTGGGACTGTTTCATTAAATTCGTTATGTATACTTGTTAAATCGAGACATACAATTGTAGCTCTGGTATTGGTTTTGTTTTTATAGCAACGACTGATCTTGATTTCAGAACATAAAATTGTAGCTCACCTCTGTTTGTATATTGGTTTGAATTGAGAACAGAGAAGAGAGCAGCTTGTATTGGTACTGGTCTTCATTGCAGAACACATACATCCTGTCGGAGACAAATCTAATGGAGAAGCGAGGTAGATGAATTTGGTCGAAGGAAAGGAGATCCATTTGGTCGAAGGAAGGGAGATCCATGAAGACAAATGCGCAATGATGAATTTGGTCGATGAGAATGGACATCTATCTTGACGGCAGTGATGAATTTGTTGTGTTTTGTAGTTGGAAAGTAACATCTGTTCCTTCAACATTTTTCTAACTCATATTTTTGTGATTAAGAGAAATTTTGTATACTTATAAATTTTGTAAGTTGAATTTTTGTGAATAAGAGAAATCTAATTTCCTTCAATGTGCATATATAATTCCGAGATTTGATTAAGTTGTTATAAGTATGCTATAGTAAATATCATGTCTAAGTATGATTTTGTTATATAATTTTGCAAATTAGTGAAAAATAAAGATGCAACAAAGTATTGCAAATAATAAAAACATTAAGTACATCAATGAATTATTCGAGAATTTTATGGAGTAGATTAGGTTTAGGGATTAGATGGAGTTTAGGGAATAGATGGGGTTTAGGGAATAGATAGGGTTTGAGGGTTATAAGATATTGTGCTATCAATGGATGTTCTTGAATTTAGAGGTTTACAACACAAAATTGGTGTTTGAAAATGTGTGTTTTAGGTGTTAATGAAAGATATTCATAAATCTTTAAACCATAATCCATACTAGTTTCTGATGATATAAAACCTTAAGCGGAAGTGTACCTGATGAATCCATGATTAGGAACCTGAATGAGGGAATGGATTTTCCAAAGCAAACACTATATGACTTTAGGTCTCTATTGATGGGATATAGAGAGAAACTGTATTTTCGGCTAGGGTTGCTTTGGGGACCATAACCCTCTATTTATAGAGAATCAATTTCTAGTTCGGCCCTTCATCAAACTAGAAATTGTTTAAAGTATCCACAATTAATTATTCCATAACAATTATGCCTCAAGTCTTTTACTTTATTACAAAAGTGACCACATAATATTTGACTTATTAATAATGACCCTAACACATTGAATGATACATTTGTGACCCCAAAATAGATCTTACAATCTCCCACTGGGTCTTATATGTATTCTGAAAATGTGATAGACCTTAGTGAGCTCAATATTGTCATTATTGTCAAGGCACAAACAATCTCGTCCATTAACCATATCGTCTTAGGATCATAGCGTCTTTTGCTATATCAATCATAACTAAACCTTCCATAGTCACG
>OVAU01002186.1:0-11744 GCA_900406315.1 Biscutella laevigata subsp. laevigata
CTTTGGAAACGAAGATCCGTCTTGAAATCCTGAGCGATCTCTCTCACAAGCCTCTGGAATGGCAGTTTACGGATAAGAAGCTCAGTGCTCTTCTGGTATTTCCTGATCTCCCTAAGAGCTACGGTTCCAGGTCTGAATCTGTGCGGCTTCTTCACTCCTCCGGTAGCCGGGGCTGATTTCCTAGCTGCTTTTGTCGCCAGCTGCTTCCTCGGAGCCTTTCCTCCGGTCGATTTCCTTGCCGTCTGCTTGGTACGAGCCATTACGCTTTAATTAAGAAAGAAACTAGGGATTTGATTTTCTCGATAAGCAATGGAAGATGAGATCTGTATTATGAATGATACGACGAAGAAAGGGGGTTATTTATCGTCTGAGAAAAACGAAGCGGGAAACAAAATTTCGTACTCAAATCTAAGTCGTTCATTTAATATTAATCGACGGACATCGAACACTCAGATCACGATCCAGGTCAAATTCGTAACAGCCGTAGATTAGTATTAAATCTACGGTCAGATTTTATTCTACTATCTTGGAACTAAAAGAAGCGAGTAAAAAGATTTCAGTATTCTTGTTTTTAGCGGCATTGAATCTCAGCCGTTCATTTAGTTTTTATCGACGGTTATAAGAGGCTTATACCCCGATCCATGTGTAATCAAAGCAGACATAGATTAGTAGAAAAGCTACGGTCAGATTTCAATTCTAATCTGATACGGATCCATCACCCAATCCCAATTAAAACACAAAGTAAGGCCCATTACACAGTTCGGCCTGCAAGCTGCCAAACTTGTTCACCGACGTATTAGAATTGAAATTAAAGTGTTCATGAATGATCATAATCATTCTATGCAAGTACCTCCAACACATTCACATTTTTAAAAAGTATTAAATTTTTCTCTTATTGCTTTGGATAATAACTCATAAGCGATCTTTTTAGATAAAGAAACCTGAAACTACTTATTCCTAATAATACTCGAGCAACAAACTTTAACTTAAAGACTAGTTCATCTCTAAACTAGGAGAGCTTATTCGACTAAGTCACTGAAACGAGCTTCATTGTCCTAGCCGTTAGCTCCTTCACTTCATTTATAGCTCATCCTGCAAACAAAATCACCCCAAAATCAATTAAACAAACCAAAAAATTGGGTCAATAAAACCTAGAAAGGTTAGGTTACGGTTAGTTACATGAATGTTGGAGTCTTTCTCGGAGGTTTCCTTGTCAACTTCTGGTTTGGTGTCCTCGGACTTAGATTCATTATCAGAATCATCTCCTTCATCCTCCTCCGCCTGGAATTAAACCATACACAGTGACCTTCACGGTAACAAGAAGACTGAAAATCTTGATTAAAAATATCACAAAGGACTTACATCAGAGTCCACAGCAGGAGCGTCCTTGGATTCCTGTAACAACAAAGACACAGAAAAATGAGAATGTAGCCTCGGATTGTCTTTCCCAACTAACTCAAATAATTTGGCTTGTAGGAAACTTCTTGGTTTAGAGATTCTCATGAGTTATGATAACAGCTAACAAATTAGGAGAAAATGTTGTTACCTCTTCCTCTTTCTTCTTCTCAGCCTCGTCAAAAGCGGCTTTCTCCGCCTGCAACATGAGATTAGATTGGCTATTCTGATCAGTAACCAAAAACATAGACTTGTGTTCATGAAGATTGCTAATTTAAACACGTACGTCCTTGAGCTTGCCCCATGTTTCATCGGCCAACTTCTTGGCGTAGTCTGGGTCATCGCAGATCAAAACATTGTCGAACAATGATCCTGATTTCACCTGAAAAAGAGTGGTATTCATTTATATGGGAGTCATTGGACCAAACCAGATATTGGAAAACAATAGGTCATAGTGACAAGATCTATTACCTGCCACAATTCGATTCCAACATACTTCAGCTTGGGGAAGACATAGAGCTCCGGATCATCCTTGAATTCTGCATGAGATCGGTTAAATTACACAACATGAAAATTATGGACAAGTGAAAATAAAAGGCCACAGAGAATAGTAAATTACCAGGGTTGTCGATCTTTGGAGCCTTCCACTTGCCCTTGTAGTTGGGGTTTTTGATTTGCTACACAGAATATGACATGCTTGAGAGGAAGAAAAAAGCTGACCAGGTTATACATACTTTTGAAAGTAAGATANCTTACCAGGGTTGTCGATCTTTGGAGCCTTCCACTTGCCCTTGTAGTTGGGGTTCTTGATTTGCTGCACAGAATATGACATGCTTGAGAGGAAGAAAAAAGCTGACCAGGTTATACATACTTTTGAAAGTAAGATAAACAAACCTTGGCCTTCCATTCACCCATGTACTCAGGGTTGGGAACGGTCGGGGCAGTCCATTCACCATCTTCTTCCTCATCCCAGTCCTCAGGCTAAGGACACAGAAAAATCAGCAAATGCAGAACACAGCAAGAAAAGATTTACAGCTTGAACCAATTGTACACAAGGTAGAGACCTGTTTTGCGTCAGTGTCTGGGATATCCTTTGGGATATCATCGTATCCGTCAGGTTTCTTGTCTTCAGGATCAGAAATGTACTCTTTATCGTCCCAGTCTTCAGGCTGTAAAAAGGAGGCTCAATTAGTGCATTCTGGAAAGTATCACAGGTATAATCAGACCAATTTGATCAGACCCAAATGGCATGACGTTTATCAGGTTAGGTCTATTACCGAGATACAAGTAGTTGGATTTTAGTTTAGTCTGCTTGTTCATAAACTATCACATACCTTCTTGGCACTCGGGTCCTTGATCTTCTTCGGTGGGAGAAGATCCCAGTCAGAGTAGAGGCTGCCAGTTCGCTTCTCAACATTGTCGATGAGAATGGTGTAGGTAGCATCTGGGCGGAGGACGAATGTGTACACATGGGTGAGCTGGTCAGTTTCACATGCAACATCCTTCTTAAGTAGATGGTTGGTGTCATTGTAGGTGAGGATAGCATGCACTTTCTTCGTGCTGCCACAGATATCGGGACCAAACATGATGCTGCAGGTAAAAGCATAGTGAAGATGTCAGTTGATAGCGTTGAGATGATTATAGTTGACGTAGTCTTATATAAAACGAGATGCGGATGGAATTGTACCTGTATGGGGTGTCTCCACCAAATTTCTTCTGGTCAACATCACCACTGAGAAGCTTCATATAGCCACCACCACAATCAAGCTTTTGCTCGTGCTTGACTGAGAATTGGAAGACTAGCGTTTTGTCTTTGTTACTGAATTCAGGGAACTCAGCTGAAATGGCGTAGAATCTGTAGTCCTCACTGGTCTGGATGCCTACAAGACAATCACAATTGCAACAAAGCATTAACGAAAACTAGGAATACGCGGGAATCCAGTAAATCACGAATCCATAACTAACGCTGAAGGCTAAATCGTACCCTTATCATTGGCGTCACCAGTCCAATTTCCTGAAGTGTGGTTCCACTCCCCAGCAGTGTTCTCATCTTTCTTCCACTCCGATTTAACCCATCTGCTCTCCCATCCATCTTTAGAAATTGATACAATAACAAGGTCAGAAACAAAAAATGGCCGATTTATAATAGTTCACGAACAAACTTATGAGCGTGCTTCATTGAACAAAATTTATATGCGTAAATGATACGACCAAGATAATACTGATATGTTTGAGCAGAGAAGTAACAATGATTGCACCTATGGCTAAGTTTGAAATTAGTTACGAGCTCGTAAGGAGTAAATATGTGAACTATCGTCTAGGATATCAACATCGTCTAAATAGTTGGCGGCCATTTTCTGGGATCTCCTATCAAAATTTTCGAATCAAAGCAACCAAACCAAATTCATAGATCCATATTAATCCTGATCAAACATTTTCAAATGATGTATACGATTAAACCAAGGATACAGTTGCATGATCGAGAACGGATCCTTAACTCTTAGTACTATTCACATTTAAACTCGAATCGATGAAGAGATCGCACGCCGAAATACGAACAAACACATCACTGAAACCTTAAACCTCAAGATGTATATAATAGAGAGAAAAGCAAGTACCATCAAAGCGCTCCTCAAAGATAACAGCTGCGGAAGCGATTGCAAAGAGGCCGATCAGAATGACAGAGGCAAGACTAGTGCTTAGTTTCGCCATTCCTAAACCTCAGATCGACGCTTCCCGGAGATTTAGTAGATAATGAACAAGACCTTCAGTATATATATATATATATACCGAGAGGAGCTGCAAGTAAAAGTTGCTCTAATGGATTTTCTTAGCCTCTTGCCACGTAGTTCAGTCAATACACGTCAGATAACTGGGTCACTAGGAGTGACATGGCGATATGGTATTGGATTAAACAGCTAAAAAATGGTAAGCATAACAACTATCCTTAATCCTACAAATGACACGTGGATATACATTGGTCATCAGTGATTAACAAGTAAAAGCTAGTGAGGAGTAAACAAAATCTGACTTTTGGCTGATAACTTTTAATACTATTAATCTTTGCATTGATGGTTTTTGGTGTACATTAGCATAAAAACTAATCAAAATCTGACTCCAATTAATATATTGACAATAACCCATAGAAGCAAACTTTTAAGAATGTATATATAGCTCATTGACACATTTAGTATACTGATCTAAGATTCTTAGTCTCTTTGTATGATCTTAGCTCACTGTATAAATGTTAATGAAAGAATCAGCTAAGCTCAAATTTCTGTTAGCAAGTCTTACAAAAACGCTACAAGCTCCAAGCTCCAAGAATCGTTCTCCATCATGTTGAAGAAGAGAGGATCTTTTACTTGCATTCCATCATGTTGAAAAACTCTTCTGCTAAACACTGATCACGGTCACTCTTTTCGGGTTCAATCTGTATCGTTCCATGTCTTGAGCCAATAAAATATATAATTTCAATGAGGCCCCAAGCACATATTTGATTGGTTTGTAGCTAGGCCGCCTTGAAACGTATTGCAAATGCCGAGATTATTATTGTCCACGACATCAAATTCTTTCTTTCGTTCAGAACCTCCATGAAGAACCTTCACGCGATTTGGATACTCCCACATTTTGCTCAAGTGTCGATGAGAGAATTTGTCACTTGGAACAAAACCTCTTTTCCCAACATAGCATGAACCGATCCACGTCTTTTTGGTCTCCTAAGTTCCAAACAGCTGGGACAATAGCGAGAATGGTAATATCGTTTGGCTTTATCGCGTCACAAGCAACCATTCTTGAATACAGAAGTATAGCTTCCATAGGTTTATACACTCTTGCACAAGAGCTTTCTATTCGGCATCTCTCCAGAAAGCAAAGAGCTTTTCCAAACTCTCAAATTTGTCAGACCAGTGACCATCACATTCCAAGTCTCTCGGCATTTCGTCTAAGCTTCCGAAATAATCCCAGTTTCCGCCGACGATGTACAAACCGACCACGTAGAAATGATTGTGAAGTTACGTTTATGTTATCAATCAACTAGCTTAAATGTTCAACAACAGTAGAGAGAAAGAGATGCAAGTAAAAAATGTCAACAAAGGTTTTCAAGTCTAAAAACTTGTTCCACACATTTCCCTCTTTGAATTTTGCTAAAAAAACTTGTTCTACCTCAATCAAACAAACTAGAAACTACAATAATTCAAAACAAAGGATAACACAATAAAAGCTCTGGTCTTGAATCCTTCAACCTCCTTCACTTAGAGCTCATCCTGCAAACAAAATCACCCAAAATCAATTAAACAAAATAAAATTTGGGTGAGTGAAACCTACAAAGGTTAGGTTACGGTAAAATACATGAATGTTGGAGTCTTTCTCGGAGGTTTCCTCGTCAACTTCTGGTTCGGTCTCCTCGGGCTTAGATTCATTATCAGAATCATCTCCGTCATCCTCCTCCGCCTGGAAACAAATCATACACAATGACCTTCACAGTAACAAGAAGACTCAGAATCTTGATTTTTCAAAAAATCACAAAGGAACTTACATCAGAATCCACAGGAGCGTCCTTGGTTTCCTGTAACACAACATAGACAAAAAGAATGAGAATGTAGCCTCGGATTGTCGTTTCCCAACTAACTCAGATAATTTGGTTTGTAGGAAACTAACAAGGGCTTTTACTTCCTGGTTTAGAGATTCTCATGAGTTATGATAACAAATTAGGAGAAAGTGTTGTTACCTCTGCCTCTTTCTTCTTCTCAGCCTCGTCAAAAGCGGCTTTCTCCGCCTGCAATATGAGATTAGATGGGCTATTCTGATCAGTAACTAGAAACATAGACTTGTGTTCATGAAGATTGCTAATTTAAACACGTACGTCCTTGAGCTTGCCCCATGTTTCATCGGCCAACTTCTTGGCGTAGTCGGGGTCATCGCATATCAAGACATTGTCGAACAATGATCCTGATTTCACCTGAAAAAGAGTGGTATGCATTTATATGGGAGTCATGGGACCAAACCAGATATTGGAAAACAATAGGTCACAATGACAAGATCAGTTACCTGCCACAATTCGATTCCAACATACTTCAGCTTGGGGAAGACATAGAGCTCCGGATCATCCTTGAATTCTGCGTGAGATGGGTAAAATTAGGCTCAGTAAATGTTGGATGACATGTCTTCCGTAACTAATTTTACATGCGAGTTTATGCGGGCAAATAACAGTCTGTATACGTTCCTTTTCGGGTGCAGCATCGTATGTCTGTATTTACAATGCTTAGACCACTGGGTTTTAAACAAAAAGACACCTCTATACTTTAGGAAGCAATGAATTACTTCAGCAGTTGATTTCATAAGAACCCTTAGAGAGCCATATACTTAGTCGAGAGAAATAAAAAATCGAAGAGATTCCTAGGCCTACCAGAAACCATCAAACAATAGCGAACAGAAGTAGGTTATGACCTCAGAACTAAAAATACAGATATCTTACACAACATGAAAAATATGAAAAAGTGTATAAAAGGCCACAGAGTAGTAGTAACTTACCAGGGTTGTCAATCATTGGAGCCTTCCACTTGCCCTTGTAGTTGGGGTTCTTGATTTTCTACAAAAAATATGACAAACTTGAGAGGAAGAAAAAAGTTGACCAGGATAGGTATACTTTTTGAAAGGGAGATAAACAAACCTTGGGCTTCCATTCACCCATGTACTCAGGGTTGGGAATGGTTGGGGCAGTCCATTCACCATCTTCTTCCTCATCCCAGTCCTCAGGCTAAGGACACAAAGAAAAATCAGCAAACGCAGAACACAGCAAGAAACGATTTCCATTTTGAACCAATTGTACACAAGGCGAAACCTTCTTTGCGTCAGTGTCTGGGATCTCCTTTGGAATATCATCGTATCCGTCAGGTTTCTTGTCTTCAGGGTCAGAAATGTACTCTTGTTCATCCCAGTCCTCAGGCTGTAAAAAGGAGACTCAATTAGTCAGGTTTGGCCTATAAACGAGATACAAAGTAGTTGGTTTGTAGTTTAGTCTTCTTGTTCATATGTCATCACATACCTTCTTGGCGCTCGGGTCCTTAATCTTCTTCGGTGGGAGAAGATCCCAGTCAGAGTAGAGGCTGCCAGTTTGCTTCTCAACATTGTCGATGAGAATGGTGTAGGTAGAATCTGGGCGGAGGATGAATGTGTACACATGGGTGAGCTGGTCAGTTTCACATGGAACATCCTTCTTAATCAGGTGGTTGGTGTCATTTTTGGTAAGGATAGCATGCACTTTTTTCGTGCTGTAGCCACAGATGTCGGGACCAAACATAATGCTGCAGGTAAAAGCATCGTGATGTCAGTTGATAGTGTTGAGATGAGTCTTATTCAAAACGAGATGCTAGAGGAATTGTACCTGTATGGGGTGTCTCCACCAAATTTCTTCTGGTCAACATCACCACTGAGAAGCTTCATATAGCCACCACCACAGTCAAGCTTTTGCTCGTGCTTGACTGAGAATTGGAAGACTAGCGTTTTGTCTTTGTTACTGAATTCAGGGAACTCAGCTGAAATGGCGTAGAATCTGTAGTCCTCACTGGTCTGGATGCCTACAAGAAAATCAAAATTGCAACAAAGCATTAAACAAAACTAGAAATACGTCGGGAACCAGTAAATCATGAATCCATAACTAGCTCTGAAGGCTAAACCGTACCCTTATCGTTAGCATCACCAGTCCAATTTCCCGAAGTGTGGTTCCACTCTCCAGCAGTGTTCTCATCTTTCTTCCACTCTGATTTAACCCATCTGCTCTCCCATCCATCTTTAGAAATGATTACAAAAGTCAGAAACGAAGAATCGCAGATTTATAATAGTTGACGAACAACTTATGAGCGTGCTTCATTGAACTACATTTATCCCATATAAGCAGAAGTTTGAGCAGAGAAGTAACAATGATTGCACCTATGGCTAAGTTTGAAACTAGTATACTAGTTACGAGCTCGCAGGGAGTAAATATGTGACCTATCGTCTGAGAGTTCATCATCGTCAAATCCACGAAGAGTAATATTCACCACAAGTTGGCGGCCATTTCCTTGGATCTCCAATAAAAAATTTCGAATTAACGCAACCCAAACCAAATTCAAAGATCCATAAGAATCCTGATCAAACATTTTCAAATGATGTAACCAATTAAACTAAGGATCCAATTGCATGATCGCGAACGGATCTTTAACTCGTAGCACTATTCACATTAAAACTTGAATCGATGAAGAGATCACACGGCAAAACACGAACAAACACATTACTGAAACCTTAAACCTTAAGATGTAGATAATAGAGAGAAATGCAAGTACCATCAAAGCGCTCCTCAAAGATAACAGCTGCGGAAGCGATCGCGAAGAGGCCGATCAGAATGAAAGAGGCGAGACTAGTGCTTAGCTTCGTCATTGCTAAATCTCAGATCGACGCTTCTTCCTAGATTAGGAAATGATGAACAAAACCTTCAGTGTATATATATATACATCGAGAGGAGCTGCAAGTGAAGTTGCCACGCTGTAACCCTATATAGCTCGTGATTCAATCAAAAATATACACGTCAGATATTTGTGTCATTAGGAGTGACTTGGCGACATTGTATTGGATTAAACGGTGAAAGAAATGTAGGCATGACCAGTATCCTTAAGCCACAGAAATGACACGTGGATATACACTAGTCGTCAGTGATTAATAAGTAAAATTAAAGGAAGCGTGCCTGTTCTCGTGGAGAATAAACAAAACAACCAGATCTCTCGGGGATTTTTCAAACCATCTCGTTATCGTAACCGTTGGATCCCAACAGAAAATCTAGATAAAGTGTGGGCCGAAGACTTCGGGCCGATAACTTTTAACATTAATATGGTTTTCGTGTGAATTAGCGTAAAAGTTACTCAAAATCTGACTACAATTAATAATGACAATAACCCAAAAACGACTTGTGAAAAATCAGCAGCCATATTTTATCGATTTGATCTCTGAGTTAAGAGTTACATGATGATCCAAAAAAGAATTTGCAGCTACTTCTTCTAAAACTGTTGTATATAGCATCACTCATTTGGCTTGGGTGCTACAGGATTTCTGCCAAACTGGATTATAATTGGTTTTCCTTTGAACACAAAACCATTTACAAGATTCTGCAAAATCACAGAGACCACACATCAGTATTCAGACTAAAATCAGACAATTTATGCAGAACAAGGTGTTAAGGATTCTAACCAGGGCACGATGTGCGAGTTCAGCAGAAGGAAATGTCAAAAAGGCTTGCCCTCTCATTCTTCCTTCCTGTAATATCATTCAGACATTAAATCACAGTCATAAACAAAAAGACTAATAATAATCAAAGGCAGGTTTAAGGCTACGAAATAGATAGATGTCTCACCTGCATCAGCCTTACACCAAGACTAGATTTAGCTGCCTCGATGCTTCCAAATTGTGATCCTAACATAAGTGCCAAAACATTTAGCTCTGAATTGACTTTCAGAAAGGCAAGATATAGGCAGGCACTATTCTTCAACATAACAACTCTTAAATTAATCACTCTAGAATGTACAACACTTTAATTTGGCTATCAGATCAGTGTCCTACCGAATATGTAATAGAAGTCATCGATAATAACGTCTTTAGCAAGGTTTTTGATATACAGTACAAGGGACGGGTTCCCAGCTGTGTAGTTCTGCACACAGAAAAACAACAAAAAAAGCATTTTCTCTCAGTTATGTGTTTTATAGAGATGACACTCTACATTTGAATTATAGCAAGAGCTCCGAAAACAGTCATGAAAGAGCAAAAGAGATAAGATGCACTACTATGCAGTAAAAATGTTGTTCGGGCAAAGAGAATCCCAGCAACAAGTATGCATAGTAAATGTGCCAAAGTACCAAAAGAAAAGGGTGGACTATAATCAGGCTATTACAAAAGTTCTTCTTAATACAAACTTCTCCTAGTATCCATACCTTGAACATAGGTAGTGACAGAATTTCTTGCGGAGGTAACCTTCCTTTTTCCAACTCCTCTGGAGTTGCAAAGGGATTTAACTTTGAATCTTCTTCTCTAGGCTCGTCTTCAGGGCCTTCATTCTCACTACCCTCTTTATCCTCGTCTTGAGAAACTTTTGGGATAATCTTGATCTATCAAAATAGACTCTACAGATATCAGCACGACTACATGACATAATAATTGAAAGATGATTATGGGTAATCAAGTACCTGCATAACATGTTTATTCTTTCTTATTCGAGGGATCTCTTTAGGGATCAAAGACGAGGGTTTCACTCCAACAGTCCCATGTGGCACGTCCTTGTCCATACCAGGACCAACAAGAGTTTCATGTCTAGCACGCTTCCTTCCTGATTTTGCTGTACCTGTATCCTAAACGTAATACCATCACAATATTAACCCACGAACTCAATCGATATAAAAAGTAGAGACGACACTAATAAATTCTAAGGAGGTATTTGCATCATTTATACACTGTTTATTGACAAAAGAGAAAAAGAAGCAACCATAATGAGCTTAGCATGAAGCCATTTTAGTAAACTCAAAAAATGCATGGTATGACGATTCATACCTCCACAGATTCCATCTCAGACTCGCTACTAGATTGATGCTCCAACTCAGTTGGTTGGGGGCTTGTTTTAGGTAGAGGTGGTGTAGGCAGGGCCAGGCGAAACGGAGCTGGAAGATTCATTTTGTTCATCAGATGCAGCACCTGCGTTTGAGAGGTCTAAGATTACATTTCCAGTTCATTTCTGTACACCATGATAGTTGATATCTACAAATCATAATGAGAAAAACTTATATCTACCGGTCACAGTGATAGTAGAGCTAACCTGGGTGTACAACGGTGGGACAGCGATAAGGGCATTAGTGATGTTAGCTAATATGTTTGCATCAGGTGGTGGGTAAGCATATCTGCAAGATGAACCAGGTCAAATATAGAAGTATTTGAAGTTGGCAGAATGAAACGAAGAATTCTAATTTCCTAGGGTCAACACGGACTGGTGTTGTGTTGTTGTATTGTTATAGAAGGATGAGGTAAGAAAGACACATACACACATACAGATACTTTCATTGAAAGATACGAATGGGAAGTATCAAAAAGGAGTATGACTTATGTGCAGTACGACTTACTGCAAGTGAGGGGGAAATGGATAGTTTATGCCGAGTTTTGGAGCTATGGGTTCACTAGCAAGGATATTCCCAGATCCATCGGTGCTTCTAACTGTAGAGAGTGAAGCAGCTCGACCATCTTTCCCAGATGCTTCAGTTTGTATGGATTTTTTGTTCTCGTTAGGTTTATTGGCTCTCTGTACTTGTAGAACCTTACCAAGAAATCTCAGCCTGTCCAAT
>OVAU01002187.1:0-12999 GCA_900406315.1 Biscutella laevigata subsp. laevigata
CTTCAATGCACAACGTGGGGAAATGCGAGGAAGATGATAACACTTAACAAGACTTTATCTTGCAAACAATAAACAAATCCAAGTATTGTATGTGATTATAGAGAAGGTAAAAGTTTGAATACGAAAAAACCAGAACTATGAATAGAAAGAAAGTCTTGAAGATTAAATTAAGCACACGCATAAAAGAGTATTTGCTCTTAACAAAAACATACATATAAGAGATTACAAAGTTTAACAACACAAATTAATAAAAGCTAAAAGAGTTTTCAAACAAGATTCAGTGAAGAAGACTGAAAAATTGGAACTGTGCATAGCATTCTTGCCTTGAGCCTCTTTGTTTCAAACCTTGAGTGAGTTTCGGCCTTTGTTCTTTGACTTCTCCATTGCCCTTGGAGCTGTCAAACAAACCAAATTTACAATGTAAATTGAGTTTGCTTTCAGATTTTCAGACAAAATTTATGACTTACCTAAGCCAATAGAATCAGACCCCTTCATGATCTTCAGTTTCTGACATGTTTCAGTAAATATCCTGCAAATAGGTTTTAACAAAGGAATCAACTTTTGTGGAGAAACGAAACCAACTTTGAATGACTTATGTTTTAAAAGTGTTCAAATCTTTATCAGATAACTCACAAAACTCGAAAAGATCTTAAAAGTTTGTGTTTCAAAGAAGCTTACTCCCAAGGGACATCTCCAACGAGCATCCAGTCACCATCTTTGTCTTCATAAGTTAGCACAAATTCAGATCCATGAAGGAGATCCTTCAACTTAATCTCACTCATTCTTTCTCTCCCATTACCTCCATGAAGTCCACATTGACCTGAGATCACAAACTTAAGACTCCAAAACTGTATCCCACTGGGTATTTTTAGCTCAATGCAGAGAGATATTCTCACCGAGAGTGAAGCAGCTGAACATTTTCTCAAGTGCAGAAGACAACTGTTGATACGAAGAGTAAGTTCTCAAGTCGACCTTTCTCAGATAAGGAGCACCATCCATGCTCACCTTCACGAACAGAGCACCAAGACCAGGTTTCCCATCAACCTCATCAGTGTTCTTCGATGTTGAAGAAGCCATTGTATTCTTTCTGTAGGATCTGATTGGTGGCCAACCAACAACCTGTGCCCTACAAAAATCCATAGATACATCCTTATTGAATGCATAAACAAATAAGAAAACACACATAAACTGGTCAGCAAATTCACACACTTCTTAGCATGAGATCTTTCTTCTTGAATGCATTTCGAGACATCCTTATTAGTCGTAGTTTTCGGCGACAACATCATGTTGATCCCTGAAAACTCATCCCAAGTGTCAGAGAAACCTCTCTTGCTTCCAGAACCAATGTTCTTGTTCCCTGAGGTAGCAGCAGAAGCAGAGTCTTTCGAAGGGAGCAGAGGAAAGAGAAGTTTCTCATCGGGTCTTCGCACACTAAAATCAGTATCTCTCTCTGGAGATTGAGACTCAGGTAGGCCAAGCCTCAGTTCTGTAGCTTGGAAATTAAGATTGGTCTTCTCGACATTGGGAATGGTTGAGCTATCAACAGAAGAACACACAGACAGACCCAAGTAGTTATGTTCCTTTAATCCATGTTCCTCCTTATCCACAGTAAGCAGTCGATAAGACATCAGATCTTTGTTTAGATAACTTTTCTATCTGTTTCAACATCAAAACAACCCAAATCAAAACTAAATTCACTGAAGTTATAATTTCTATGTATGCATGAAGAAAATTCTCATTCTCAACGATGATCAAGCAGTAATAATCACTACTGCTTTTACATAATCTAAGAAAATTAGCTAATGAAAATTTGTGAGGATAAATTGAAGCAATTAGGGTTTCAAATGAGATTTTTCACTATAATTTGCGAAATTAGAGGCTTTCAGTTAGGTTTCTAGTTCTTTGAGCTCAATTTCCCCATAATTCTTCGCTTTTCAACAGTAATTTCGCCTTAATTTCCAAAGTTGCAAAAAGAAAATTAGAGAAATGATGGTTGATTTACACTAACTTCTTGAGCATTTTACCAAAATCCTAAGAATTTCAGCTTAAAATCGAGCTAGCTACAAGAAAAGAAACATAAGCTCACAAGTGAAAACATAAACAGAAATTAGAAGAACGAAGCAAAAAACCAAAATCGAAATCTCAGAAACAGCATTTTAGAGAAAAAAGAGAAACTAGTACCTTAAGAGAGAAGATGAAGACAGTAGAGGATCAAACCAACGAGAGAGCGAGAGAGAAATGAGATAGTCAAAGAAAGAGAGAGAGAGAGCTCTCAAGGTCCTTCCATGGAAAATGAAGCAGAGAAAGAAAGTTTAACAAAAAGCGCAAAAATCAAAAATAAAGAAAGAGAGGAAAACAAAATAATATTGAAAGCGTGGCAATATTGTAATAAAACAAAAAAGGATGGGCTTTTTATAATTAGATTATGTTTTAAATATGGTGCTGGGGCCTACGTTACCAAGATCTAACGGTTAATAGAAAGAATAAAACAAGAGAGAGATTATGAACCGTTGGATTAGTATCGAAATAATCTAAAAATACATGTCGTTGTTACAGGTAACATGGCTTCAGGTTTCTGGTTTGGAACTAAGCTTTTTAAAAAAAAGAGTTTTTTTTTTTTCATTTTTATTGAAATCACTCTTTCTCTTTTGTAGGTCCACAAATAACATGCGTGTGTTTATTTTCTTTTATTCTCTAAATATTATTTGTAATAAATATTTACTTATTGGACACCAATAGTACAAGTGGGGTTCTGTGTTGTTGTCTGACACCTCTTCGACCTCTATGTCCCCAGTTCAACTCTAACCGATTGTATAAATTTAGCTTTATTTTATGTGCGCTATAAAAAAAAGGAGTGGATCGCCCACAAACCTTTACTTTTAATAAATGAATTATTCTGCTAAAAAAAAAATTATGTTATGATATTTTGGTAGTTAACGTAGACATTAGTCATACAAAAATGATTTTAATAGAAATAGGGACCATTTATATATGTAAGAGACTGTGTAGTCTAAAATACCTATTAAATTAAATAATTTTTTCCATATAGTTTGAGTTTCCATAGTTATGGGACCACATATCTGTTGAAAATTTGTCTGTCTAAAAATATGCATATTTACAAATTCCAATGAAAATTAAGGAGGAGAATAAAGAGTGAAAGTGTAGAAAATGAAGAGGTAAAATTGGTAAAATTCTGCAATAATTAATTAGTGGAGAAAGATTAGTTAATTAGTAAGTAATTTGGGTGAGAATTTAGGAAAAGTAGACAGAAAAAAGATCAGGTGAGACAAGAAAGCAGCAATTAAACTTGGTTTTGCCGGCTAGTACATACTTTCATTTATTCAATATAGTGCCCCCTATTATTTTTTCTTATATGAAATCTAATCCCAACAAATTTTAGATGGTACTAAAATTTCTTTTCTATCTTATGATTATATTAGAATTGTATCAGCATATATATATATATTATATGCGGTGTGATGTATTTTAGAATTATAATGTTACGATATTTTGATTTTATACAAAATTATATTTTAAAAATGAAATGTGTGATTAATAAATATTAATAAATAATTTTCTATAAATTTATTTAATTTAATAATATTTTATTTTGAATATAATAACTATATTAGTTATATATCTAATTTTGATCATGATTTTACCTCTTGATTAACTTGTTTGACCATTGTATTGGAGATAAACTTTTAAATGATCTTTGATAAAACTTATTTAAAACACATTTTTAGCTAATATTATGGAGATGTAAAATATATATAAGAAGATAAAATTATGTATAACATAATTATTATATAAATTTCAAAATTTATATTGAAATTATTGTAAGTATACTATGTGTTGGATAAAAAATAGTTATATTTGGTATTTTTCATAATAGATATGTGTTGACAAAAAATAGATATGTATAATATAGGATATACTAAATTTAGGATATATTAAATTATATTTGAATTCAAGTGTAGGTTTAGGTTAAATATATATATATATATATATATATATATATATGAGATGATAAATTTATTTAGAACATAATTATCATATATTAAACAAATATTTAAATTATAGTAATTATACTATATATTGGACCAAAAATCTAAATTGAATATTGTGAAATTTAAAAAGTGAGGTAAATTAGGATCTTGTTGAAAAAGATAAATCAAATATTAAAATAATTTGATTTTTTCTTTTAACTTTTTAAATTCGTTTTAAAATTAATATTATATTTAAAATTCATTTTTAAATAGTATCTTGTGAAAAAATATTTAATTTTCATTAAAATAATTATACATATATTTCCAGTTTTGTCCTTAATAAAAATTACATAAATTTTGAATTTTATTCTTAATGAATATTTTTACGTTATTCCTTAAATTATTTTTTACAATCGCATAATATGTAATATTTTAATGATTTATATTATTAAAAGTGACTCTAAAATAATTCTATAGAATATATATATATATATATGACTATTAGGATATAGATATCTGGTAATTGTATATTTGAAGTGTGGATTTGAATAGAATAATATGAGATATATTAGTATTGAAATTAAATATATTTTAAGAATTTTTCGATTTTACATGTTAAAATGGATAATTTATTGAGTGGTGAAATGTTTAAGTGAGAGAATGAACTATTTTTGGATGGAATGTTCGGATCTATTCATCTATTGAATATATTTGAAAATACATATGATTGGTTTTTGAAAATAATAATTAAATGTTTATTATAAGTTTAATTTATTTATTAATATTATAGTTTAATATTGATCTTTCGATCAAAATAATTAGGATGATGTCCTTAAAAAGAGACAAAAAAAATATTTAAATGGGCGTCTAATCCCTGCCAAAACCGATTTTAAACATTATTTTTAAGAAATATAAAGTTTAAAATTGATAAACCGAGTAAGAAAATTTCAAGATTTAACTAGACTTTTAGGTTTATAACAATCAAGTAAGAAAATATCAAGATTTAACTAGACCTTTAAGTTTATAAAAGTGTCTTACAATAACAAAAAGAAAACAACATCATCAATGTGAAACTGAGAGCAATGAATGAAATAAGAAAATAATACTTCATCCGTTTCTCAATATTTAAAACATAAAAATATCATTTAGTTTATTTTTTTTCATAAAAACATCATTAACTTCACATATTTTAACCAATCAAAAAGCATACTGCATAATATTAATGGTTTTTAACTTTAAATTTTTGTATTGAAAATCGAAAATATCAATTAAAATGGAAAAAAATAAAATATTTAAACCTCATAGAAACGGATGGAGTAATAAGAAAAAAAAGTTGATGTTTTTTTTGTTTGAAGGTCATGATCAAAGGAACAAAGTTTATAGCACGTTTGTAGAGAAGGCGGAAACAAACAAATCAGGCTTTGCAGCTGTTCAGTTGACATGCCTGTCACCTAACTCCATCATCACCCGCGCTTTCTTTTCTTTCACATCATATGTTACTGCCCCGTTGCTGTATCACTCTCTTGTCTTTCTTTTTATTTTCTTTAGTTTAGAATTTTATTTGTCAGTGAAAATTTGGAGAATTAAAATTCTTTAAATAATATAGGTACGTCTTTTTTTTTTTGTCAACATGTAGGTTTTCTAATTAATAAATTTTTTTTATTGGATTAACTGCACTGAACACATTGGAGTAGTTTAGATTTTAAAATGGACCGAAGATGAGGCGCGATATTAGGGTTAGGGTTGTATTGGGCTAAGCCCAAAATCGTGTTTTGTTTCTTGGGCCGAATAAATGGGCCGTGTATGTTATTGGGCCGGTTTGGGCCGGATTTAATAAAGAGGCTTTAAAAAAAAAAAAAACATCTATTAATGGCGGCACGGTAATTTGGGGACGAAGTAGTCTAGCGAAAACATGTGGATCGACTGAAGCTGAAGTCGTATCGTTGTTGAACGCCGCTCAACATCTCTCGCGTTTAGGTTACTCAAAAGTTTCTATCAAAACTAACTCCAAGCAGCACGTTGATTTGATAGTTCTATACAACAGTGGAAAACGTTCTACATTGCATCATCATCCTTTACTTCATTATCTATACGATATAACCAAGATTGCTCGTCAGCAAAATTTCGAGTTCCAATTTATTGAAAGAAGTCTCAACAATGAAGCAGATAAGCTAGCAAAGGACGCTCGAGTGAACCGCCTTTCAGCGATCGTATCTTGGTTACCTCTTAGGATGTGATTTATTTCCTCTATTTCTCTGTATAAACGTTTGTTACCCTTTCTTCTATTCGATGAGGTTTCTCGAAAAATATTTTATTGGTTCTTAACTAATAATTTTCTTTAATATTTTTTTTCAAGACGAAGCATCTAGCTATTATATTAAAACATGGTTATAGTACACCATTTCATTAATAATTAGGCAAATTAAATTATATATATTTATAACCAATATTTTATAAACAATATTATCTTCTACAATAAAATTATCTTTCTTTTTTAGACGCGTAGATTTTTAGGATAACAGATGTTTAAACAACTAACATATTATTTTCTAAAAAATATATTCTCTATATTGAATAAAAAATATCAAATTTCAGATTTTTTTATTGTATATTGCGTAGATTTTTTCATATATTAGAAAAAATATATTTAATTTTCCTTCTTTATAAATATTTTGAAATTTAAATATTTCTTGTCATATATATTTTGTATTCTAAACTTAAAAATATTTAAAAATCTAATTCATTGCATTATAAATTCCACCAATATAATTGTTTCTTAAAATAAAAAAAAGTAAAAAGTTAAAAACATATTAATCACGGGTTAAAATATGTCGGTTGAACCCTTCAATAATAAATTTACTTACAATAATATATTTTACTAGAACATAGTTTATTACTTTAAAAATGTTATAAAGAACTATCTTATATATAATGAGAAGAGGGAGTGACTCCCGACTTGACACGTGTCACCCCTTTCTCTACAAAAAATATAAATACAGATATGAAAGTACAAAATTTAACAAAAAAATCATTGAGACATTTGACAAATGGTGTGTTGTGATGTTGAAGATGTCATGAGTTCAATTCTCACTTTCCTCATTTTAGTTTTAATTTTAAATTTTAGCAAAACAACGTAGTTTTGATGTTTATACATTTTATATATAATGAGAGAAGGGAGTGACTCCCGGCTTGACACGCGTCACCCCTTTCTCTACAAAATATAAATACATATATAAAGTACAAATTTTAACAAAAAAAATCAATGAGACTTTTGCAAATGGTGTATTGTGATGTTGAAGAGGTCATGAGTTCAATTCTCACTTTCCTCATTTTAGTTTAAATTTTAAATTTTAGTAAAACGACGTAGTTTTGATGTTTTTTTTACTCACGTAGTTTTGATGTTTATACATAGATAAATTTTAGCAAAAGGTTATTTAGATTATACGAATAAAATACTTTTAAATATAAGAAATTAAAAATAAATCGGCGTATTGCGCGGGTAATTTCCTAGTTTCATTTAATGGTTAGACATATATTTTTTTACAATACTTTAATATCTAACCATATATTTCATTACAATAGTCTAATACCTCGATATTCAACGACCTTTTTAATACTTAATAATTAAAACCCAATAAATATTCTAAAATAATATTTCTTTCTATTCAAAATTTCATTAATAGTTTATTATCATTTAATTTTTTTTGGATATTAAATTTCAAATTTTATAATCATGTAAATTAATAAAAAAAATATTTTAAATTTTAAATAAATATTCAACAATTTTTTAAAAATATTTCGTAATTTAATAATTAAAAACCAATAATATCCTACAAAACTTTTCTTTTTATTCACTTTTTCATTAATATATTATATTAAAATTATTTGATAATTTTATGAAATATTATTATTTAATCAATTTTATTATTTATTATTTCTTTGAATATTTTTAAAACAAAATATAAATCACGTAGTTCAAATAATATTTTAAATCATTGAATTTTATAAACATAAATTATTTGTTAGCAATTTGAACAATATATTAAATTAATCTATACTAAATAAAATAATATTTAAAAATTAATGAATTATTGCATTATAAGTTTTACCATTCTAACTATATTTTAACTTAATAATATTTTAAAACTAATATCAATCTTAAAAATATTTTAATTAATTGGATATTAGTTAATATTATCATACAAATTTTCAAATCAAACATAAATATGGTTTAATTTTAAAATAAAAATAATCACGTTGAATACGGATCTATCATAACAAATTTTTATTTTGATTTGAATAATCAAAATGTCTTAATTTTATACTGTGATTAATAAAATTATATACTTCATATAACAATATATAATTTTTTCTTATTTAAACATTTAATTTAGAATATATTTATAATATGTAAACGATAATAATAGTACCAAGATAATTATTTATATCATAAACATAAATAAAGAGTTTTGATTTTTTTCATAAATACATAATTATTGAATATATTTATATATATAATATTTAGTTATAAGAATTATATAATAAAACAATTGTTCCGCATTAATTGTTAATTGCTGGTAAAATCCTAGTAATAATCTATGACTAGAACTGAATCCGCATTATATGCGAGTGATGTGTTTCTAAATTATAATGTTACAATGTTATAATTTTATAGAAAACTATAATTTTAAAAATTTGTACGTGTGATTAATAAATAATACTAAATCATTTTCTGTAAATTTATTTAATTATATAATTTTTTTGTTTTATGGATCATGATTTTACCCGTTTGATTAACCCGTCTGACCATTGTATAGAAGATAAAATTTTAAATGATTTTTTAATAAAAAATTGTTTAAAAACATATTTATGTTAAATACATAAATCCAATATTAATATAATTTGGTTTACTGTTATATTTATTAGATTTATATATGTATCTAAAAATCCAATACTAACACTTATATTTAAATTATTGTAATTAATCTATATGAGAAGGAAAATTATGTAGAACATAGTTATCATATACTAAAAATTATATTTAAATTATAGTAATTATACTATATATTGGAAAAAATTGAATATTGTGAAATTTAAAAAGAGAGATAAATTAAGATCCTATTGTAAAAGATAAATAAAATATTAACATATCTAAATAAAATTATATTTGAAATTAGTTTTTAATGTTTTTCTAAGTAGGATATTTAAAAAACGAAATTAAATATATAACTATATTTTTTATCATTTAAATCTCAATATTTAAATTATTATAATCTAATTGTTTGATTACATTTCCAATTTTATTACACGTATTTCGAATTTTACCTTTAATGAATATTTTTAATTTGTTATTTGTTCTAATGCTATATCATGTAATATTTTATTGATTTAAAGGTTATATTTTTTAAAGTGATTCTGAAATAATACTAGAGAGATGATTATAATTGACACATGAAATTACCAGAATTAGTGTTCAATGTAACGACTAACGAGTGCAAATTTGTAATCGAGTAATGGGAATTTTTTTTTTTTTTTTTTGCCAACAACCGAGTAATGGGTATTTAATATTTTCTTATAAATATCGAAATAATAAATGAATATAAAATCATTGCTTTGAGCCACAGATTTTCCGGGTGCAATGCGACAACTATGGGACCCACTGCTTCCGGGTATGCTGGTCACCTTTTGTATATAATTAACTTTTTGATTAAACATTAATTAACAAACTAATAAGTAGTAGTACCAACTAATTAGTCAGACGTTTAAGCCACAGCCGTTCGATTTAAATAATCTGCTTAACAAGACGAATTAAATAAAATGACAAGTGTCAACATGCTTCTGAACTATAGCACGTGTCTACGGAATAAGTAAGAATAGGCATACGCGTTCGGGCGCCCATTCGGGTTTTGAGTTATCCAATCGGTTTTCGGATATAACTTACCAACGAAATATAACCCAATCAGGTTATTAAAAAGTTCGGTTTTGGATTAGGTTTTTTTTTTGGGTTCGGGCGGATTTTTACCTTGAATATTGCACCCAAATGAGTTTTTAACAAATTTTGGGTCGTTTCGGGGTCAATAGTTTTTCGGCTTTTCGGGTCGGGTTTGGATATTTTCAACAAAATAATACAAAAAGTACTCGAAATACTAATAAATCTGAAAAATTAAACTATTTTCATTAAAAAAATATCATAAATTATAAAAACTAAACATAAAATTGAGAATAAAACATTTAAAATAAATTAAATATCTTAAATTTAAATATTGAACATTAAAAATTATATCAAAGTTTTAAAAATACTTCAAAATATTGAATATTTAAGCTTAAGTTCGGGTTTTTCGGGTACCTATTTAGGTTTCGGGTTAACCCAATTGGATTTTGGGTATAAAATACCGTCTGATTGTAGCCCATTCGGGTTTTATAAAAACTTCGGTATGAGTTCGGTTTGATTTTTATCGGATCGGTTTCGGGTTGGTAATCAAATATGGGTTTTTTATCAGGCCTAAGTAAGAATAAGTCAAAGAGCGAGTGCATGCGAGCCTCACGTGTGAGAATCCTATGGTTCGAGGACACGGGTATGCTCGAAAAATGAATCCATATTTGGTAAATAGGTCGAGAAAAAACGTCATTTTAATTGAAACTAGATATGAGCCCGCACAATGCACGTAGACTATATTTAGTTTGAAATTAAAAACACAATTGTCTATGTGAGTAAAAAAATTATTTAAAATATGAGATTATTAAGTCAAATTGTTTTTTTATAAATGGTTTGGATTGTTATTAGTTTAATATATTATGTTTTATACCTAAATATAATTTGTATAATTTATGTTTATGTAATTAGGATTTAGGAAATTTTGTTGGATTTTATAAATTAAAAAAAACAATGTGAAAAAATATTCATATGTTTGAATCCGCATTAAAAAATTTGTTATTCTTTTTATTTAAGACCTTTTATTTTAATTTCCACTCTTAAAAATTTTTAGATGTTAATTTAGTTTCAGTTTTAACAGTTATTTTTATCAATTTTGATTTTAACTTTTTATTTATTTTCAAGATAAATTCTAAATTATATATTAAGTATATTATATATAAACATATGTGAAAATAAATACGATAATATTTGTTTTTAACTACATATACTCAAGTTAATATAAATAAATAAGACTGTTTATTGTAATTGTAGATTTGTTATTTGAAATTAAAGTTAGATCCATATTTTATGGTTTGAAGAATCTTTTTTTTTGTCATCTGAATAATATTAATAAGCCAGGGTGAAATTCGTTTTTGAAATACAACGAGTTCACAACGGGACCAAACCTGAGCCGGCGGAAACAGAGATATCCCTGGAAGCTAACACTAACAAACAAGAAACTAAAGCCGAACCTACTAAACAGACACCATATCGGCGGTACAAACAAACCCCGATAACAAAACCGGCGGAAAACAAATCCCCAGAACCAAAAATCCAACAAGATTCAAAAACCTAGAAAAGAACCAAATAACTAACACAATAGGGAGGGTCGAATAACGCTGAAGGAGATGATTGGACAAATAACCACAAGTGCAACTTATTAGATGGACCGCGAACGCCTAAGGCTAATAGAAAGACTTTCACCCGAACCCGAGTGCGAAGTTCCACGAGCAACAATAGAAGAACACAACAGGTCCTGGAAGGCTTCGGATAACGAACTGATTTTGATCTGATTTTCCATGGCACGATGAAGAACTCCGCTTGGACACCAAACTCGGCAAGACCACGGAGACAAGCCTCTCACTACATCTAAAAGAACCCTCAACCCTCGAAAGTTAATAGAAACTGCATACTATCCCCAATATCCGGATAACCACCGAGCTATGAGGCTAGAACACAAGAGCTGATTCTAAACCAGACCAGAACTTGCACTACACGACTGAACTAAAAACCAAAAGACAAAAACCAGTGAAACCAAAATACGGGAACTACAGACTTGACCCCAAATGAACGCAACCAAGCTTACACAAAAAACACTTACCGCTAAACGAAGCCGGTACAAGATATAACCTGGTTAGTCTCAGAAAGGAGAGAGACCCGATCCAACCCTTGGACCACTGCACAACACTGAAACCTACAAACAGAACTACTAAACAAGACCCAAAGACCACCAAACGAAGACAACCCACACACGAGCTGAAACACAGATCAAGCGGCTGAAACCCAAGCGACTGAATGGCTCACAAAACCTCCACGATCGGACCAGAAGTGACAGACTAACTGTATTAGGCCAGCAACTCCACTCATACCCCGCACCAGACTCAGCAACTCGATCCCCAACTCACGCTCCACCAAACCACAAACCCAAGGTCGACAAACAAAGACGAGAAAAGCACCGCCGGGACCAGGCCGCCGCCAGAAGATGAAGCCCCAAGAGACACCCACCAACGGAGAAGGACCAGAACTATCGAAGAAGAAAAATCTCGCCTAAAGAACTATGAACT
Source organism: Biscutella laevigata subsp. laevigata (assembly GCA_900406315.1). NCBI lineage: Eukaryota > Viridiplantae > Streptophyta > Magnoliopsida > Brassicales > Brassicaceae > Biscutella > Biscutella laevigata. The sequence continues at coordinate 12,468 of OVAU01002187.1, forward strand.
AACCTCTGTACAAACAAAAAGAGGAAAGAAGAAGCTACACGAGGTGACCGGCGGTATAGCTAACGGAAAGGCCATCCACCGGTCGGAAGAAGAGATTAAACGGAGGCAGCGATAAGAAGAAATAGGGTTACGAGAGAGGTTTTTTTTTTTTTTTTTTTTTAGAAGAATNTTTTTTTTGTTAGAAGAATCTTTATTCTATTATTTGAAAATATATTTAAGATTTTTAAATTAACTTTCCTTACTTCCAAGTGCACTTATAGTTTGTTTTTTCAAATCCACAATAAATAAACAAAAAATCCTACAAATCTGATTGATTTGGCGTGGTCTAATTTTAATTAATCTATTCTATTAAAACAGGGTTTATCTACTTAAAAAGGTCATAGTGGACTATCTTCTAGAATGATTTAAATTAAATATCTCTAACCAACTAACTAAGATGTTAAATAAAAATATTTAAATAAATAATTATAATAATCAATTAATTTTCGTCAAAATTTATTATATGGATAATAATATAATAAAATTTAAATGT
>OVAU01002188.1:0-12999 GCA_900406315.1 Biscutella laevigata subsp. laevigata
TCAAAATCCGTCAAAATTACTTGATTTCTGACGGTTTTTGATGGATTTTTCCGTAAAAAACGGCTATGTTTTCTTGTAGTGAATCCTCAAAAAGTCGATGCCAACCACAAAATCGTAGACATTAGATGCTAAATCTTCATTAAATTTGCAATGAAATAGCGACATGATTATTGTCATATACTGGTAAAGTAGGTGAAAGTGTAGTCATAGCATATATCTTTTTATATTCGAGAAAAAATCTCTGACTCCAGTATAAACATACATGCATAGTTTTTCAAAATGATAAAGAAAAAAAACTTGAAAATCTTTCTAAAAACATCACCAAAATGACGGCTTTGTGAACAAATTATATGCACTACGTGCGAATATGCGGGATCTGAGTGTGAGTAGCTCAACACCTGCCGCACTTTTTATTATCATCGCGTGCGTGAATGACCTTCTTCAACAAAAATGTCACGTTAGTCTCCCTTGCTCCATCTTAACCACCTTAAGGGCTCCTTCTGGTTATTTTATAATTTTGTGTAGTTTTTCTTATATATTTTCATAATTTTTAATTAATTTAATATGTATCTCTACTAAATTTTCTTTTTGAAGTTTGACGTCGTCATCAAGATTGAGAGAAATGTTGTCGATATCGTGAAGTCTTATTTCTGGGAGCTATATGTCAACTGGACCAAGATTCAGTCAAGAACATTTGGTCCAAGATTTTTTGCAATAAATTGAAAATTCCAATTTTATAATATTTAATATGTTATTAATTTAATACTTTTAAAAACATTTAATACTTTTAGTAAAAGTGGCTTTGGAATATATGTCATACCTAGTTGGTGAAACAGTCATTTTGGCTAAGGGGACCAATTGACCAAACACAGCATGAAATATTTCCAACTGGAAAAAGAGTTGGTTTGTTGTCTTATCTCAACAACATTACTTTGTTTACATTGAACAATAAAAGTATGATGGTCCACCTCCAAAGTTAGCTGAGGAAAGGTTGTTGCATCAGTTTAGAGCTTTAGGTTTTGAGAGTATTGTGAAATGTGGTGACAATGGACATGTATCAGTTGGCGTGTAGACGTATGACAAAACTGACGTAAGAAAAGTAATTTTTGGAATTTATCGTATGGAATGATCACCCTTTAGAGACATAATTTGGACATTATGCAAGAAAATTTCTTTGACAACATCATGCACACTATTCTGAATGTCAAGGGAAATATGAACTATATATTAGATCTACCAGCCATATGTTCGTGTGCGACATTTCATCTTAAAGTCAAAGGAAATTTACTCGTCCCTTGTTTTAGATTAGATAAAGAATCTAAATTAAAGTTCTTCACTTGGATAATTCATAGTGTAAGATTCTGAAATGGATACGCTTTTAACTTTATAAATTGTTGTGATAATCGAGAAGAACGATTCCCTGGAATGAAGAGTTGTGATTGTCATGTTGTTATGCAGTGTCTTCTTCCATTTGCTTGTGAAGGTCTTTTACCGCAACAAGTTCATGAAGAAATTACATGTGTTATTTATATATTGTTTATATACCTTGTTATCTAAGTTAATATCACAAGAAACGTTTTTCGAGCTCTCTTGATCTGTGTGGTTTTGATCTTTTGCTGTAATTTTTTTTCTATTTGTACATATATTTTTCTATTTAAATTATATTTTCTAAGTTTTCATTATTTGTAAACATTTACTTAGTACCCACTAGAGACTGCAATTTTTTCGGGCTGAGTCTGAAATTTAAGTAAGTCGCCAACTATTACCAGCATGTCTACAAGTGGAAGCAATGGTGACTTCACTACAAAAAAAACCTCCATTGATAACACTTCATCATAACACGAAATACCTAAATGCTATTATAAACAATTCAAGAATTTTCAATCGTCTATGATAGCACATAAAACATGTTATCTATAATTTCACAAAAAAATGAGCCGGAATTGTGTTTTATCCAACAAACATTTGTCAATTATCCATTATATCATCAAATTTGTTCAAATACTTTGTTAATTAAGTTCACCAAACTAAAAAATTATAATCAAATTTTTATAGCACTCCGCAACAGCATGCATTTAAGAACTGCTATTGTAGATGTTTGTAAATATTCGATCCTATATAATAGCAAGAAAAACACGATGTGTTAGAGTTTTCCAACACTTGGAAAAATATTTCACGAAATTATTCACGAAATTTTTCCCGAACAACACAATTTCTTCTATTGGGTTTTATGGACTAGATGGGGTTTAGGGGTTAAATATTGTGTTAAAAGGTTTTATTTCATACTTGTTTTTAGGGGTTATAGTTTTAACTTATTTCAACATTCTCATTTCACAAAAATAAAAACAATATTTGGTATATATAGTGTTACATTTCAATACATATTTAGTAATAAAATCAACTTTTAAATATTTACATAATTAGTTTAACAAATAAATATTTAAGATTTTGACATACGACAACTTTATATTAATGTTATTGTATCGTTAAATTCCATGTGGCGGATTTAATTCTGCCACACCAAGTGAATATAATTTAAAATTTGGTGTGGCAAAATTAAGTTCCCGTCAAATGGAATTTAACGATATGACAGTGTTAATATAATGATATCGTATGTCAAAATCTTAAACTATTATTTGTTAAATTAGTTATGTAAATATTTAAAATTTTACACTGATCTTCTCAAACCCTAAACCCTAAACTCGAAGATTTAAAATCTAACCCTAAAATTTATAATTTTCCAGTTCCCTCTTATTTTAGGGGTTAGATGGGGTTTAGGGGTTTGAAACACAAAATTGATGGTTTGATGTTTGAGAATAAAACAAAAATGCAAATTATAATAGAAAATGAAATAATCCAAAGAAATACATTTCCGAAAATAAAAACAAATTCAAAAGTTTGGCTATTATGGATAACATGGGGTTGAGGGGTTAGATCATGTTTATTCGAATCTCGCACAACGGGTCGGGTATATTACAACTCATTTCATTGAAAGGATCCCAATGAAATGAATGTGTATAAATATTTATGTGATAATGCCATAATGGTAAAATATTGCTATTAATTCATGATTTTATTATAGTTTTATGTTTTTAGTCAAACATTACTATTAATTCATGGTTTAATTGTAGATTCAAGGTATTTGGTCAAATCTTGGAATAAAGTTATGAAATATTGGCCAAGTAATAAAGAGGGAGAATGAAGATTATAAAAGGAGGAAGAAACAAGTAAAAGAGAGGAGTTTTTGGAGACCAAAATAAGAGAAAAAGAGAGAGAAACATTTTCTTTGTTTCTGTATTTTCATATTTTTATAATTCATTTTCTATCTATTCAATAATATCATATTCTCAAGTGTTTGAATGTGTATATTTGATTAGGCTTAACAGTTTATACAATAAGAAACTTTGATCCCTATTCATTTTTATTGTGAGTGATTATTATGTCGAATTATGCACCCACAATTTGGCGCCGTCTGTGGGGACATAAAGTTTTCTTACCAGTAAAACACAAAGTTGGAGTGACTAAACATCAAATCCAGGAAGGAGATCCAACTCATAATGGTGATGATCTAATCTCTATGAGAGAGATGAGGTCGGTGGATCTAGAGAAATTATAGCAAAGTCATAATGACTGAAAATCAAATCCAGGAAGGAGATTCTACTCATAACGGTGATGATCTAGATCTGTGTGAAGAAGAGATCGGTGGATTTAAAAATACAATTTAAAGAAGAAGCACCAAAATTCTTTTCTCATATTGTTATAATGACAATATTATAGTAACGATGATAAACGACCAAAATGGAGGCAAAAAAAAAAAAAATCCAAGCTCTAATAATGACAACATGGTCATCTCTAGAAAAAGAAAATCGATGGGTCCCAAAAAGATGCAAAAACACAAATTCAATTGAATTGGTGGGTTTATTTATGAGATAATTGCTGATTTATGCACTTTTTCAAACTACAATTACTGATTTAGGCACCTAAAGTATTTTAGGCACTTTTGTGGTGTGAAATCTCCACTTCACCCTTGGTTTCTCATATTCCTTTTTTTCTTTTATTTTTATTTTTCTCCTTCTTTTTCTTTTATCATTCTTTTTCTTTCTCTTTTTCTCTTTCTTTCTATTTTTCTCCTATTCTCTTCTCAATGCATCTTTTGTTACAAACTAAATCAGTTGATGTTTTTTGTTGCCGGATAGATCAATAAATCTTTATTTTTTGTATTTTTACTAGTTTTTAATTGAATTTTCTCGTCATTCGAGCCAAATATTTGAGTTGGATTTTTACGGATTTTGAAATAGAAATTGGTTGTAGTCATTNCGGATAGATCAATAAATCTTTATTTTTTGTATTTTTACTAGTTTTTAATTGAATTTTCGCGTCATTCGAGCCAAATATTTGAGTTGGATTTTTACGGATTTTGAAATAGAAATTGGTTGTAGTCATTGTTGTTTTTCTGTTCCTGAAGGCACTTTCTGTTGGAGTTATTATTTGGGTTTTGTGGTCTGTTATATTAGTTTGTATTACTAAGCTAATATATAATCGACCAGAAATAACCAACATCATTGTTAGTTAGACTTGATGAATGTCTTTTGTTTTAAACTTGATGAATGTCTTTTTTCTCGTTTGTATTTGTGGATACACATTGTAAACATTTAATAATATGCAACTTTTTAGACATTTAATTCCAACATAAGATACACATTGTAGACATTTAACCATCTGTAACTTTTTAGTTTTAACATTAATTGGGTTGTCGCACAACCTCAACTTGATGGATGATTTTTTCATGGTCTATTTTAGAGGAATGATTTGTACACTAATTTGGTTGGTATGAAAAATGAATTCATTGATCCGAAGACAAATGATAAGGAGCTTGATGGGCAGCTCTTGCGCAAGTATATTGTTAAACTTGATGAATGTCTTTTTGTGTTTTGTGTTTGTGGATATATGTTAAAATTTGTTAAATTTTATTTTCCAAAGACGACCATCCATAATGTTCTCCCCTTGTGGTCGGAATATCAATTCCAACATAAGATTCCCTGATAACCCCACTTTTTGATAATATTTTTGGATTACTTGTGAAAACAATACATTCTTGATATCTATGTGGAGTTATTGGTTCTTTGGTATTCTCAAGTATATGCATTTATTTGTTGTACGCATTGTAGACATTTACCCACTAGTTCTTTATTTTCCGCGAAAATTGTCCATAATGTTCTTCCCTTATGGTTGGGATATCAATTGTTGGAAATTTTTATAGTTAACATATAATTTTCCACGAAATTTTTCGAAATGGATCTTAAATTGTTGGAAAAAGTAGAATTTCAATTTCTCTAACTACAATTATCTCTAATTCTAACCAAAATAATAGATAAATAGAGATAACACATCATAGGGGTAATTAATCTTCAAAATTTTTTTTAAAAACCATTAAACCTACAACTTTTTTAAGGGGTAAAAATGTCTTTTGTGATAAAAAAAAAATTTTTATTACCAAAGGAAAATAGAAAAAGTGCATTAAATCATTTAAGTGTTTTTTTGGAATTGATGTTGAAGAAAGTGCCTCTTTTAGCAAACAACCCTTTATTTATATCTGGATTTGCGATAAAAGAAAAAAAAATCTGAAGACATCAATATGTCCAGATTCCCAGNATAAAAAAAAAATTTTTATTACCAAAGGAAAATAGAAAAAGTGCATTAAATCATTTAAGTGTTTTTTTGGAATTGATGTTGAAGAAAGTGCCTCTTTTAGCAAACAACCCTTTATTTATATCTGGATTTGCGATAAAAGAAAAAAAAATCTGAAGACATCAATATGTCCAGATTCCCAGACCATCTCGGGTAAAAAGAAAAAAAAAATCTCAATGCATCAATATGTTCAGATTCCGAGACCATGTCGGGTAAAAAGAAAAAAAATCTGAAGACATCAATATGTCCAGATTCCGAGAACATCTCGGGTAAAAAGAAAAAAAAAAGAAAAAATATATGAAGGCATCAATATGCCAGATTCCGAGAACATCTCGGGTAAAAAGAAAAAAAATCCGAAGACATCAATTTGTCCAGATTCCAAGACCATCTCGGGTAAAAATAAAAAAACTCTGAAGGCATCAATATGACCAGATTCCGAGAACACCTCGGGTAAAAAGAAAAAAAAAAGAAAAAAAAATCTGAAGACATCAATATGTTCAGATTCCAAGACCATCTCGGGTAAAAAGAAAAAAAAGAAAAAAATTTGAACACATCAATATGTCCAGATTCCGAGATCATCTCGGGTAAAATAGATAAAAAAAATCCAAAGCCTTATTGTGCTCGGATTCAAAAGAAAACTGAGATCATCTCGAGTAAAAAAAAGCTTAAAAAGCAGAATACGTCTCATGCTAAATAAAAGCTTAAAACAAAAAGCCGAGTACTTCACGCGCTAAAGAGTAACTTAAAAAGCAGAGTACATCTCATGCTAAAATTCAGAGCTCAAAAATAGAAAAGATTGAGCAATGTTTTATTCGAAAAAGAAGAAATTGGAGACAAACTCTACGTTAAAGATAACTTTTGATATTAGTTCTTCAGACAAATCAATTTACTCGAACAACTGGGGGGCTAACTATTGGTGTCGAATCTCGCACAACGGGTCGGGTCTATTTCAACTCATTTCATTGAAAGGATCCCAATGAAATGAATGTGTATAAATATTTATGTGATAATGTCATAATGGTCAAATATTGCTATTAATCCATGATTTTATTATAGTTTTATGTTTTTTTTTAAACATTACTATTAATTCATGGTTTAATTGTAGATTCAAGGTCTTTGGTCAAATTTTGGAATAAAGTTATGAAATATTGGCCAAGTAATAAAGAGGGAGAATGGAGATTATAAAAGGAAGAAGAAACAAGTAAAAGATAGGAGATTTTGGAGACCAAAAGAAGAGAAAAAGAGAGAGAAACATTTTCTTTGTTTCTGTATTTTCATATTTCTATAATTCACTTTCTATCTATTCAATAATATCATATTCTCAAGTGTTTGAATGTGTATATTTGATTAGGCTTAACAGTTTATATAATAGAAAAACTTTGATACCTATTCATTTTTATTGTGAGTGCTTATTATGTCGAATTATGCAACCACATGGGTTATACCTAACTCTAAACTCTAAAACTCTTTCAATGAAAAACAAATCATATTTTCTAAACCCTAACCTTTATCTCAAATTTTTAACTCTAAGACTCTAAACCCTATTTTCATCTCTAAACCTTATTTTTCATCCCTAAACTCTGTATCAATATAAATCAAAATTGAATCTATAAACAAAGAATAAATAAATATTTAGATCAAAATAAATTACAAACTCATAATCATAATACAAATTAATCAAAACAAATACAAAAAATACAAAAGTCATAATTAGACTTTAACTCCAAAACTTAAAACATTAAATCATAAATAATATATTATAAACCCTAAACCACAAAAAGATAAAAATAATATAATAAATAGATATGTAGATAAAAATAAATTAAAAATTAAAACTATCATCAAAGAATGATTAAATATTCATATAAAAATAGATTAAAACTGAAACTATAAACATTAAAAATGAAGAAATATTTAGATCAACATGAATGAAAAATTAAAACAATTAATAAATCATAATTAATCCATAGATCAAATTTTTATTTGCTAATCCATAAAAAATTTATGGACCATTGATAAGACTAGATCCAATGGCTCAAAATTATTTATGAGATTTAATCTTTTGATTGGCTAATCCATATAAACAAGGATCGCCATCCTTAACCATTGATCAAACAAATCCAACAGTTCAGAATTTCCTAAATATCTTTTTTCTTTCTACTTTTACCCCTCTCTTCTTTCTCTTGGTCTCTTCGTCTCTCTCACGAAGAATTGAGTTCTTCTTCTTTTTTGGTAAAAAATTGAGATCTCTTTTGCAGAGAAAAAACTTCTAGATTTCAACATCAGCCCATCTCTTTCGTCGGTGGTGAAGATTTCTCGCGCAACATAAAAAACTGTTAGATTTCAACATCAACATCAATCTATCTCTTGTCGGTGGTGAAGATCTCTCTCTCTCGTCGATGCGTGCAAGGGCGAAGGATGGCGAGTGACTTTGAAGGTTGTGGATTAACGGAGGCAGAAGATTCACGAACATAGGCTGAAGAAGCTTCTTCACGAACATATGCGGAAGAAGCTTCACAGAGCAAGGCGATTTTCGAGCAGATTCACGAAGCTTTTTCACGAACATATGCGGAAGAAGCTTCACGGAGCAAGGCGAGCTTCGAGCAGATTCACGAAGCTTCTCCGAGAATTTGGAATATAAATCTAATAATTAATATATAATTTTCAAAAAATCAATATATATAATTAATAATAATTAATATATAAAACTTATATTTAATTTTTAATAACATTGTTCAAGAAACGCTATTATATATAGGACAAGTATAATAACATTTTCCATAAACGCTATTATATATAGGATATGTATAATAGCACTGAAACAAAAATGCTATTATACGAGTATACCTACGATAACTGCGGCAGACATAGCGTTTATGGAAACACTATTAAAGATGTATAATAACAGTTTTTACTTGTTATCAATGGATGTTTTTCTTGTAATGCTTGTAGGCAAAAGGGTTAAACTCGAAGATTTGAGAGGATCTCTAATGACATTGGCAGTTGGATATGACCAAAATGGTCTCCCCAATGAATTCCAAAAATAGCAAGAGCAATCACGACGATTAAGGAGTGACAACCCATTGTTTGTGTGCAATGACAGTATAACTAGTCGAAAATGAGAAGATACTCATATTTTAGTTTTCATTCATATTATTTTGTTTAAATAAATACTAATAACAATTTTTTTTCTTAAATAAGCATATTATTAGCGGGTTGGAGTATCACATGATTTGCTAATTTTGATCTCCAAGATTCATACCACCAAGAAGACCGGTATGATTCAAGATCTCGTAGTTGAAGAAGTCGTTGAAAAAGTTAAGAAGAGGAAGGTTGAATGCTAGCGTTTTACAAAATCAGTCAATTTTATGAAATATTATACACCAAATATACATTACTTCTAAAAATACAAAATTAAGTGTTTTAAAAATCTCTTAAGTTTAATAAACTATTAACCAAATCAGCATATATCTCAAATTACAAAAGTTCTAACATTTAAAAAAACTCTCAATTTTATTAGATTATTTTCAACATGTATATGAATTTAATTTATGTATTTGTATTATTTGTAATATTTATGTACGGTTTGTATCTACAAAACAATATACAGAGTATATTTGTATACGAACGAAGAAATATTAGAGCAAAACCATGATGTGTTATCCGACACATGGGACCCACACTAAGGTGTAATCAACCAATCAAGACATGTGGCAAGATTTCATCAACCACTACCAAGATAAGATTATCCATAAGTTTCCACCAAGAAGTGTTGGCACCAATCAGATATCGACAAGTGTCAAGATACTTCAATCAAGATAACACAAGTGTCGGCACCAATCAGAAACTGATACGTGTCAAAACACCATACCAAAGCTCCTCCAATAAATAACATTTCTCATCAAAGGAGAACGCCATAAGTTTTCATACATTCTCCCTTTAAAAAAATCTCTCCAACTTCTCTCCAAGTTTATAAGTTTTCTTGTTTTCAAAGTTTCAATTTTTCTTTTGTAATTTCGTATCAAAATCTTGTATTTCAAAGTTTAAAAATAAATAAAAATCAATTTTTATCCAGAGCTTAGCGTCTTTTGTCTATTTAGACTTAAGCTTCCGCCATATGAACCCTGTAAAACAGAAAACTCTCGACCTTAGTTAAAACCCCATAAAGGTTAATACTCTGCGTCTTGAAGTATTTATGAGACTCACGTCTCGTATCAGATGCTAAAAGGTCTTTAAGGTTTTAAAAACGTTTTAAATTAATCGATTCAATTTTGTTGCATAGTTTTCTTAAAAAATCTCAAAACAAGGTTTTCGTGATTTCAAACTAAACAAAGAACCCCTTCTAGATCGAACCAAACTCTCCTAAAGAGATACTCTTACTGTTGGTGTTCTAGGAAACAAGTCCGGTAGAGGCAGTAAGACTGTTGGCAAGCCGCAAATGTGTAAAAGTAAAAAGTGTTAGTTTCCTCTAGAATGAGTTTTAGCTTAGATTAAATCATGACTTCCTCATTTAGAAAACTCTTTAAATCAAAATATGCACTTATGCATCAACAATTAATTCAAGATAAATTATGTCAAAAATAACATCATTTAATCAAGAAATTTCAAGAATCATCAACCTCATATTAACCCCGAAAAAATATATATCCAATCAAAATTTTTGATTTCAAAACCGCTTATTCAATAAAAAACATGAACAAACTATATCTCTTCAAAATGAATTTGAAGAAATCAAACTACTATCTTCACTAACTTTAGATAAGTACAAACAAAAAAGATTCAACTCTATTTATTTTGGTTTAATGCAAATCGCTATAAAATCCTTATCAATGACTAGGATAGACTCACTAATACTCATGTTATTAAGGGATAAAACCTTGCTAAAATTTGAAGATTTGCTCCTTGGGGCATTCTAATCAAACTTAGGCAACATAACACTTTTTTTATAATTGCGCTCCTAACTTTCAAGTAAGCTTACATATCCAACAATACTCAAAATTTTAACACTAAATGTTCATTTACCTGAGATGAAATTTCAAAATGAACGACACATATATCTACTACTGTATTGAATTTATTTTAAACAATGAACTTCTGAATTTAATCCAAGATGTTTGTTACAAGATGATAAAAGAGAAAAAACTATTTTAGTCGTTCATAGTAAATATACTCCAACACATATGCACGTAAACAACTAAAATGGGATGAAATAACCATCTCTGAACAATGGAAAACTGAAATTACTCAACCTCCTAGAAATTTTGAGCAAAGAAATATTTCAAGACTAATTGATCAAGGCGATGATAAAATATTATTAAGATTCGGTTCATTCAGAGAACCTTCTCCACCTAGAATTAGTTCTTATCATTTAAGAGCTTCTTTTTTCGAATAACGTACTAGTCAATTTAATGCAGATCGGAAACATAAAGTGTAAATGAAAGTATCAGACAAGATAATTCAATTAAATTTACAGCACACATAGTTGAACCTAAACAAGAAAGGTCTCCAACATCTCTTACACCATCATATTTTAGATTTATAAATGTTATAACAAAAGAATATGAAATTGATAAACAATACATTAAGGAATACTTGAATGGTAGTTAAAAAAAATTCTAAACAACAAATTATTAAATTTAGAGAAAATGATATAACGACATGATATTAGAAGACATAAATATTCCATTTTTCATTTGGTTTGAAACTTATTCCATAGCACATAATATTGATTATTCATTTAAAACAATAAATAAAAGTTCCTCATTAAGTCAAGTATGGGAACAAGTAGATGGTAATAAAATAAAATCAATTCATCCACCATTAAAAGGTTCAACAATAAATACGCCAAATCGACATATATTAGCCAAACATTTTAAAACAAGAGTTGATAGAGATGATAAAGAACCAATAATCATCTAAGATATCAAATCAATATATGAACAAAATAATTATCAAAGTAAATTATTATATACTATATCTAAAAAAGTAGACAATATAGATAATAAAATAAATATTAATGAAAATAATAAATTAGACCAATATAATCATAATATTGAACATCCTTTTTCGTCGGTAACCACACCAATCTTTAAACAAATAATTAGACAAGTTAAATTCCTTGAAAATGAAAATTTAAAGTCAATTGCAAATAGATTAGACAAATTAGACCAAGGTAAATGAATTAATATTATAGATGAAAATGATAACAAATCTATTCAAACATATACACAATCAGAAAATGATAATCAAGAAATTAATCGAATAAAAATAAGAAGAATAAAATAATGAAATCAAACAAACCTTATTAATCACGACATACTCCACATGATTTATTATTCAAAGAACATCATAAATATTTCAATAACTTATAAACCGGAGATGGTATACACGAATGGAATATTGATGGACGTTCTAAATAAGAAATAATGAATCCATTTCAAGAATGAGAATGACAACTATTACATTTAAAACTATGGGTCATACTGATAAACAAGCATGTGTTATGCTAGTAACTGAATTTAATGGAACATTAAAATAGTGGTGGGATAATTCACTAGATACAATTACACAAGATGCAATCTATATTATAAAGAGAGAAGGGAGCTCTCCACGGAATGACACATGTAGGATTCTCCAGTTAATTTCTATTTCATTTACTACGTAAGCCCATTTCACTTACATCCCATTCACCTAAGCATTTTCCCGTTTTCCCACTACAAGAAAACACGGGAAGAGGGACCGCAGGTATGGTCGCTTTGTGGTCGCTCATAGGGCAAGAGCGACCACTGAGCTACCAAATGACGTCGCTAATTCTTGTGCGACCAAAAGAGCGACCATATGTTGTAGTAGCTCGTAAGCGACGATGATAAGCGACTATGTCAGAAGTCGTGGGTTGGGGAAAGGGCGACTGGTAAACGTAGTCGCCTAGGTAGTAGCTATGAATGAGCGACTACATCTGCGGTAGCTCTACATAAGCGACCACAGGCGTAGTAGGTCTTGTAGAGCGACTACGTGAGTGGTAGTTCTTCTTGAGCGACCACGTGAGTGGTAGCTCTTTTAGAGCGACCACGTGAGTGGTAGCTCATTTAGAGCGACTACTTGTGTGGTAGCTCTTTTAGAGCGACTACGTGCGTGGTAGCTCTTATAGAGCGACTACGTGTGTAGTAGCTCATATAGAGCGACCGCGAGAGTGGTAACTCTTGTACAGCGACTACGTATGTGGTAGCTCTTTTAGAGCGACCACTTGAGTGGTAGCTCTTGTGGAGCGACTACTTTAGTGGTAGCTGTTTTAGAGCGACTACCGGAGTGGTA
>OVAU01002189.1:0-12913 GCA_900406315.1 Biscutella laevigata subsp. laevigata
TAGTTGACTTTGCAATTTAGTAGTTTAAATAGGTTTGTTTAATGACAAAACATTCTCTATTATCTTCCTAGAGTTAACATTTCTCTCTATAGAATTAGTGTGTAATCAAAAGCCCGAAATTGGTTCGATATATCCCGGATACTTGTATCCACCCTATACTAAAGATGGTCTTTAGTCTTCTTCTTAATCAATAGGAAGTAGCTAAAAATCTATTTATCAGTGTTTCGTTAGAAAGCTTTGACATTCTATTTTGGTAGTATTAAGTTTTGTTTTCTTATTATAATATGTTGAAATGGATTATAAATTGAAATGGATAAGGTTTTAGAGTTTAAATTCACCAACTATATAATGCAATCCAAATTTTATAATATGTACATGTAATCATTTGAAAGATATTATACATAAAGTAAAATAATATGGTCACGTCGAAAAGTGCCAATAGTCTGGCCGTGAAAGCCGACCATTCAGTCACACTACTTATGGTGAATGGGATACGCTCTAAAAAAGGCCTTGTAAAAAAAAAATTAAAATAACAAAGTATCATAATATTATAAAAAAAATATATTTAATTCAGATTTTTAGTGAATCAAAAAAATTATAACTTTTATATAATTAAGAGAAATTACTCAAAAATTTAACAATATAGTATTATAGATATATAGATTTCCCATCCCACCCAACACTGATAAAAACCAAGTTTATTTTTTTTTTTTTATAATGCAAAAGCCAAAAGTTCAACTTATTTGATATCTGAGAACAGCAGTTGTTGAAACGTTTCTACTTAAATAGTACTAAATGACATTTTAAATGTAGAGGTTAATAATATATATATATATATATACTTTTATATTTTTAAAATTTCACATTTAGCAAAGAACAAATTATTAGTAAAAAAATTTGCGCATAGCAACCACAAAAAATGAATGAAAACATAATATCATGAGTAACAAATATAGAAATCTAAGTATTCTACTATATATCATAACAAATTAATACAATTAAAAGAAATAAGTCAAAAATTAACAATATAAATTATTATAATATATAGAAATATAATATTTCATCCATATATAACGTGGATTAAAATCTAGTAATTGAGTTGAAAAATAAATATATGAACTAGAAAAGGGAAGTTATATATATATATAGAGTCTAGACTAAAATTAAATAAAAAAAGGAAAATGAGATCTGTAGTTATTGTATTTTGGTTGAAAGAAAAAAAAGGAGAAAACTTGGTGGACAAGTGAGTCCCTTCCTCTATAATATTAATTGAGGGTTCTTAGGAGAAAATCGCCTCTTCTTCAACTAGGGTTTTCTTCTTTCTACTTCTCTTATAATCTCTTGCTTGCTTATGACTATGAACCTACTTTTCAACCAATCCCCGAAGCTATGCTTTCGGAAACCTGTCTTGGTTAGATCTTCTCCTCTTCTCTCCAATGACATGCCATCTTCTTTGCTGCAGCAGACCCCTCCTTGTGCAATCCTCTACGCCGAGTCTTGTGGGGGAGATCTCGGAAGACTCAACATTTGGAATTTCAATGAACACAGCCTCACATATTTGAAGAGGAAGGTGCCTCTAGATTTGGTTGATCGTCATTCAACGTTAACAGTTGGGTCATGTAATGGCTGGGTAGCTACTTTGATGGAAGACGGCATATTGCGTCTCCAGGATGATCTAAACCCGGTTGCATCGGATGATACAGATCCGAAAGAAATTCCTCTGCCTCCTCTTGTAACTCTTCCTTATTGCCAAACACAAATCATCACAAACGTGTCAATGTCTTCTTCTTCTCCAGAGGATGAAGACTGTTGTGGCTGTCAAGTTCTTAGGACCTCAAATCAGCTTTTGCAGACCAGCTCAAAGTAACTGTGAGTGGATCAACATAAGAACCGAAAACCCCTGTTTCTACTCCTCCCGAGTCATGTTTTCAAAGAAAGATGAGAAGTTTTGCATGCCAGGCTCAGGAGGCCACATCATCGGATCATGGGATCCACAAACACCCGAGCACACATCCAAGATTCAGAAGTTGCGATTTAAAACATTTCCCCAGCGGAACAAGAACAGAAGACGGAAGCATTTGGATTCGTGTTGCACAAGTGAACACTTGGTAGAATCAAGAACAACAGGTGAGATTTTCTTGATTAAGTGGTACAAGAAAACCTTAGACATCGTCCACGGTGTTGCTAAAATGAAAACAGAGGATTTGGAAGTGTATAAGGTAGATGATGAAGGAAATGCTTATTGCAGTAATTGGAACCTTGGAGGTCTCAGCATTTTCCTCTCAAAGTCTGAACCTTTTTGTGTCCCTGTCAGCTCCTTTCCCGGTTTGGTACCTAACCAGGTTTATATCTTCGATGTCTACGAATTAGGATCTATCGAATTTGGTATTCCCCACACTGAGGTATTTCCATTCATGTATGGGGCCCCTTACTTTATCCCACCTCAAAACATGTACAACTAGTTTTGGGATTTTGTCTGAGTATGAGAGTTTCTGATTTTCACAACCGAATTGCATTTTCTTATGATTGTTGATGCAAAGGATATATAATATTTATCTGTTGCTATTTTCAGAGATAATTAAGACAGAGTAAAATGGTTTTTTAAGGACAAGTATGTGATATTTTAGTCCAATCAATTATGCTTGATTACAAGAAGAATATGTGACCACTCAATCTTGCATATTGTTCTCGATTCATTTCCTCTAATACATTTAGTGAAGAGAAAATGTTCTCAACTACATTCTTCTCATCTCAAGTACATTTGTTATTCTATATCATACTACAATAATATATTTACTCATTTTTACCTTCCTTCCTTTCTCTCACTTAATTTTAAAAAGAAAACAGAAATTACAATAAATAAAATAATAAATTAAACTAACGAAATTATTTCTCTCTTCTCACTTCTTTCACCAATATATTGTATAACATCATTTTTTTTCTTCTTCTTAATCTTCTTGTCCTTTTTCTTCTTCTTTCTTCTTGTCAAATAAAACAGGTGCAAATTTATTAATCTTGTAAAAGAGGTGTATATTTCTATATTTATACTCACTATTATGATTATTTATGATTTAGATTAATTTATTTGTAATTTTGGTTAGTTTATTGTTCATTGAATTGTGATTTCTTAGAACTTTATTTGTTAGTATATTACTAGGGGTGGGCGTTCGGATATCCATTCGAGTTTATATAGTAACCATTCGGCTATCGGTTTTTATGGACTAGACTTGTAGAGTCCACTCGGTTAATTTTTTTATTCAATTCAATTTCGGTTCAGATGTATGTGGGATGATTCAGTTTCAGATATCCAAAAATATATTAAACATGTAAAGATAACATTAAAAACTAAAAATTAATATTAAAAGTTAAAATTATAATAAGTATTGAGTTTCTTCTCATAAATAAAAATAAATTGAGTATAAAGCATCAAAAAATATTAAATATCTAAGAAATTTAATATTAAACATTTAAAAATATATCAAATATTTAAAAATACTACGAAATACTAAAAAATATTCAATATTTAGGCTTAAGTTATGATATTTCGAATATCCATTTATTTTCGGTTCCGTTCGGGTTCGGTTTCGGTTATTCAAATAGTGAAATTTACCATCCATTCGGTTTTTTCCCGATTTCGGTTCTGTTTTCGGTTGGTTTCGCTTTGATTATTCGGTTTCAGATAATTTGCCCAGCCGTATATATTACATTGTTATTTTATGATTTTTTGTTAGATAAGTCGAGATAAAGCATGAGATCTGAGTATAAAGCGTGAGATATGAATAGGTAATGAACTTGGTTATACTAGTCCTATTGGTAGTCGTAGTTCAAATGGAACAACTGGTTCGACTGGTAGTAGTAGTAGGACCGGTAGGAGTGTGTTAACTTGGTATTGTTAGTAATATTGGTATTATTGATAATTAGGTAAATTGGTCTGACTGGTAGAACTAACTCGTAGATTAGTATTATTGGTCTGGTACTGCTGGTTCTACTGGTATTCAAGAGAACAAAAAAAAAAAATCTATATTAATGTACCTTTGTCTCATATTTCAGGGAAATGGGCAAGACGGTCATATACTTTATTATAAGGGGAGAATATTCAAAAATTGGAAATAAATACGAATGGTGGTGTGTTAATCATAGCCACAACTCAATATCCTAGCCATCACCATTATCCTATTGCATTTGGTATTGTTGATGGTGAGAATCATGCGAGCTGGAAGTGGTTTAGGTTGAAGACACTGATACCGAATGATCCAGAATTGGTGTTTGTGTCTGTTAGGCACAAAAGCATCATTAAGTGAGTAGAGGAGGTGTACCCTAAGTCGAAACATGGATTTTGGTTCTACTGGTTTGCCAGGTTCAGTTTGTCTATTCTATTAGGTTGTATTAGTCCTACTGATAATTATTTATGGGGACATAAATGTCACCGAATATTTTATTTGTAAGAAACAAAATGTTGTTTACGTATTTCTAAGAAATATTATCATTATGTATTAGTTGAAAGATCAAAACAAAAGTTTTACAAAAATTTATGTCAATTAATGTTGTTAACTTAAACATTGTCATGATATATCATGAAACTCATCCTTGAATTGTTTATGGTTATGGTAATATTTCAATGAAAGTTGTTTTCTTAGGGATTTTTTTATGAGTCAGTTGATTATATCATTTAAGCCCCAAAAATGTCTAATTCTACTATAAAAAATAATTATCATGCCAATCCTACTAGATTTAACGCAAAATCCCGACTGTCCTACTATGTGTAAATTGGTTCTACTAAATTCTAGGTTCGACTAGTCCTACTAGTGGTATGTTGTGTTTTTTACCGTTGTCAGTATTCGTTTTCATTCGTTTTAGGTTGCATTTAGAGTCTTTTGTGTCCATTTGCATTGCATTTGCATATTTCAGGTGGTGAACGAGGTTCAGAAGAGTTTCGAGTCAAAAGGTGCAACAAGTGGAGAACTTAGGCAAAATCAAGACTTAGGCGATTCCTGAGCTCAACCCCGGCCAACAATCCCGGTGTACTTGACTGTGACACTCTAAAGAGCTGAGACGGAACCTACAACCTCGGCCGAGATCCCGGTCAGTCCAGACCGGGATATATTATTCTGTCAGTTTTCAAGCTTCATACTCGACGAAGCTACCCCGGTGTTTTAGACCGGGATTCTCCCTCCAATCCAAATAGAAGATATAATCTCGGTGTGGGTCCCGGTCACTCAAGACCGGGACGTTTCTTACGGATCAATCTCAAGACTCCACCCCGGTGGACACATCCCGGCCAACCAGACCGAGATCATCTCTCGATCGACAGACAGAACAACTAGTCCCGGTCTCTTTTGTAATCAACCCCGGTCATTTTGACCGGATACTCCTTCGCGATGGTTCCTTCTATTTATAGAAGGAACCCTATTTTTAGAAACTGATGTTCTAATTTAGTTTTTCTTTGAATTCTCTCTAAACTTTTGTAAGAATCTTAGTTCTACTGCTTTAATCTATCTAATTACTCTTCTATTCATGTTTATCTTACTTGTTCTTAGCTTGATTTCCATGGCTAGTGAATAGTTTCTTAGCTAAGTGAATGGATTAGGTAGATTATGGTGGTTTAGTGCTTTTTCATACTACTTAGGGCTTGTAATCAACATATCTTCACTTGATTGATGGGTTTAAGGCTAGAATAGAAGTAGATAATCAATTCTAGAATTTAGGGATTTCACGCCCGAAAAGTGTTCGATGAAATCCCCGAACGAATCTTTTAAGTGCTATTTGAAGCCTAACCAAGGGATTGTGCTAGGATCATTTAGTAATTGCATGGACTAGAGTTTATTGCTTGTTAATTCATACATTTAGTCAAGGGACTGTAAACTTGTATGTTTTATCAAAGGGTTTATACCAAGGGATTGGATTTACCTAAATTGGATAGTTCCTAGATTAATGATAAGTATTTATATGTTGTTAATGAGTAGTATGTACAAGAAGTAAACCACCCGAGTCGGTAACCTTAGTCCATTCGCTTAGTATTTTCTTTATATTTCTCTTAATCGGTTTTGTTGACCTTAAGTTGACATTTACTTCAATTGCATTTCAATAGCTTAAGATAGACTTGTTTAGTGACAAAACAACTACTATTTATCACCTAGACTTAGCTATTCTATCTATAGAATTTGTGTGTAATCAAACTCCCGAAATATGGTTTGACATAATTCCCTTACTTACCATCACCACTATACTACATTTGACCTAACTAGATATTAGTCTTCTCTTTAGCTCAATAAGGAGAAGGCCAAATATCTTGTTATCAACTATCTGTAGAACCAATATTATGTATCCAATAAATCCAGTAGAATCAATTTTTCTTGTCCAATAAACCCAGTGGAACCAATATTACTTATCCAATAAATCCAGTATAACCAGTATTACTTGTACAATAAATCCAGTGGTACCAATATTACACTACCAAAAAATCTAGTATAACCAATAATACTTGTCTAATACCTTGGTTCGACTAGTCATACTAGTTGTAGAATAAAACGGATATAACCAAACTGGTCATACTGATAATTATTTATGATACAAAAATGGGCAGAATGTTAAGTGGAGGTTCTTGTTCTACTGGTTCGACGTGTTTTACTTGGTTGGTTCGACTGAGTTGTATTGGTATTACTGATAATTATTTATGGGGACATAAATGTCATCAAAATTTTATTTGTAAGCAATACAATGTTGTTTACTTATTTCTAAACAATAAAATCATTATGTATAATTGAAAGATAAAAACAAAGGTTTTATAAAAAAATTAGGTCAATTAATGTTGTTAACTTAAACATAGTCATGATGTATCATGAAACTCATGTTCATGATTATGGTAAGATTTTAATGAAAGTTGTTTTCTTATGTATTTTTCTATGAGTCAATTGATTCAATCATTTAAGCGCCAACAATGTCTAGATCTACTTGAAAAATAAGTATCATGCCGATCCTACTAGGTTTAACGAAATTTTTTGATTGTCCTACTATATTCGACCAAATTATAGGTTCCACTAGTCCTACTATGTGTAGAACCAATAATAAATATCCAATAAATCTAGTAGAAGCAATAGTTCTTGTACAATAAAACGAATAATACCAATAATACCAATCAAATAAAACCACTAGTACCAAAAATACTAATAAGACCAATGGTATCATTAATATTAACCAAATAGCATATTTGAGTTACGTTAATATATCAAGTAGAACCAATATTATTTGTACAATAAATCCACTAGAACCAATATTACTTGCCCAATAAATCCAGTAGAACCAGTATTACTTGTCCAATAAATCTAGTAGAACCAATAATACCAACCAAATAAACCAACAATACCAAAACTACTAATAACACCAGTAGTACCAATCGAACTTAATTACTAAAACCGAGTTTGGTTCAACTTTAAACAATTTGATTATCTCATTAACCATGATTTGAAACAAAACCAAAGATCCAAACATCCTAAACACATCCAAACAAAACGAATAATACCAATAATACCAATCAAATAAAACCAAATGTACCAAAAATACTAATAAGACCAATGGTACCAATAATATTAACCAAATAACATATTTGAGTTACGTCTATAAATCCAAAAGAACCAATAGTACTTCTCCAATAAATCCAGTAGAACAAATAATACTTGTCCAATAAAACGAATAGTACCAATATAACAAATTTGAGTTACGTTTATAAATCCATAAAGATATTTAATATATATATTGGGTAGATGAACCCGTATTAAAAAAACAAATGGATCTTCTTTGTATCATCCAAAAACTCATAACTCGAAAAGATTTAAACTGAAATAGAAATAATACGTAACCCCAACCTAATTACACATATAGGGTTGGGCAAATAAACTGAAACCTAATAATGAACTGATCGAAAAAAAAATACCAAACCCGAACCAAACCGGAGAAAAAATCGAGTGGATACTAAATTTCTTTATCAAAATAACCCCAAACGAAACCAAACGAAAAATATGGAAACCCAAATATTCGAATCTAAGCCTAAATATTGAATATTTATTAGTATTTATAATATTTGGTATATTTTTAATGTTTAATATTAGATTTTTATATATTTAATATATTTTAATGTTTTATTTTGAATTTTATGTTTATTTATAAGTATAATTTGAACATGTACTTTATTTTAAAATTTTTAATATATTTTATTATTTTAACTATTAAATTTTTAATATTAATTTTTATATATTTAAATTATTTTATGGATATTTGAACTCGAACTGAAACTGGAAGGATACGAACCCGAACCCAAATCAAAAAATAAAAATAACCAAATGTATCTCCTAAGCCTCAACCAAAAAAATCAAAACTCGAATGAATATAAACCGAACCCGAACGATTATATTTCCCTCACTTACACAGTATCGTGGCTTTAAATTATTGTTCGGAGTACTCAAATAAAAACGTTTGTTGCTCAGTGGTCCGTAATTTTAAAAGGTTTTTAGTCTTTTACTCGATTTTGAAATTAAAACAAAAAAAAAAAGAAAAAAGAAAAAGGAATCCTGAGAGATATATTTGAGCACAATTTTAAATGCTGGGATGTAATATGGCTTTTCATTATGTTCTTCTCCCTTGCCACTACTACCACTAGCTTCTGATTTCGTTAACAATGTGAATATCAATGAAAGTATATACAATTTAGTTAGATTTTTGTGAAACTAGTTACTAGAATAATCATATGAAACATTGTATTAATCATATATATCACATACTAGAATTCTACCTGCGTTATATGTAGGGTTATTTTTTGTTATTTTATTAACATTTATTTTATTAAATTTATATAGTAATAATTTAATTAGGTGATACTTATCGATAAAAAATATTTAGATATATTTGTGAAAGTTTAATATTTTAATAAAACACTCAATTTGGAATTATCTATATATAAACATATTTTAAAATTTTGTATTTAGAGCCTATACAATATAATGAGAGAAATATTAAATAAAAACTATATGTTTTTAATAATTTTTTAAAAAAATCATTTGAGTTTATGGTATTTATAATAGTTATCTATTTTTTTGTAAAAATATGCCCAATTATTTTTCATTCGTTGTAGTTTAAATTTTGTAGTGTTTAAAATATATTTTGTAGTGTGCACATATTTACTTATTTATAGAATTTATTCATGTCATATGATTACATATTAGTCAATGTGGAGCTTTTTCATAAATTTTTCTTTAAATCTAAATCTTTAAATTATTATAACCTAATTATTTAGTCCAACAAAAAAAATTGATAAAAAAAATAATTTGGATGTTGAATATCAAATTTATGACTTGTAATTAACCATTCAAAACATATTTTCTTATTTATAGGATTGTTTCATCTTTTGCCTTTTACTTTTCTAAACGATTTGAGACTTTTAGAAATATTTTTATTGAATATTTTATATTCGTTTCAAAAAATATATTTTTAACCAATAAGATATAATAAAAAGGTTTTGAATTATTCTAAGTATATTAGTTTAACAAAATCGTATATTTAAATTTCTTTTTCTTTAAAATATAAATGTTTCGATTATTATAACTTAATTTTTTGGTCCAACAAACAAATTAGTTAAAAAACCAGAATCATATAATTTGGGTACTGAATAATCAAGCTTTCGACTTGCAATTAATCATTCACAACATATTTTCTTATTTATAGAATTGATTCATATTTTCCTTTTTTTTTTAAGTGATGTGAGACTTCTAAAGATATTTTTATTGGATATTTTATATTCGTTTCAAAAATTTATATTAACCAATATAATATATTAAAACTAATTTCAAATTATTCTAAGTATAATAGTTTCTTCAAAACGAAATTGTATATTTAAATAATTTATTTTTCTTTAAAATGTTAATATTTAAATTATTATAACCAAATTTTTTATGTCAACGAACAAATTATATAAAAATAGAATTTTATAATTTGGGTGCTGAATAAATCAAGATTCAAACTTGTAATTCAATCCTCAAAACATATTTTTTATTTCTAGAATTTGTTTATCTTTGCCTTTTAATTTTTAAGCGATGTTAGACTTTTAAAGATATTTTTGACTAATATTTTATATTTGTTTAAAAAAATATACTTTAATCGAAAAAATATATTAAAAATAGTTTTAAATTATTCTAAGTATAGCAAAAACGAAATTCTATATTAAATAATTTCTTTTTATAAAAAATATAAATATTTAAACTATTATAAAATAATTGTTTGGTCCAACAAAAAAAATATATAAAAAAGAATTGTATAATTTGGATGCTGAATAAATCAAGCTTTCGACCTGTAATTCAATACTCAAAACATGTTTTATAGATTTTATTCATATTTTTATTTTACTTTTAAAACCGATGTGGGACCTTTAAAGATATTTTTATTGAATATTTTATATTTGTTTCAAAAAATCTATTTAATCCAATAAAATATATTTTAAAAGTTAAGTTGCAATATTTTAAGTATGATGTTTAAAAAAACGAAATTAAATATATAAATATTTTATTTATCTTTTATATCTGAATATTTAAATTATTATAACCTAATTGTTTGATTACATATATTTCCAGTTTTACCCTTAATGAAAATTATATGTATTACCATTTTTACCCTTAATGAATATTTTTAATTTGTTCTTTGTTTCAATGGTAATATTTTATTGATTTGAAGGTTATTTTTTTAAATGTGATCCTTAAATAATACTATAGAGATATATGTGTGTGTTTCGTTGACATTCTATTTTGGCAGTATTAAGTTGTGTTTGCTTATTATAATATGTTGAAATGGACAAGGGTTTAGATTTTTTTTTTTTTCGGTCAACCAAGGGTTTAGATTTTTTTTTTTTTTTTTTTTTTTTTTTTTCAAAAAGGTTTTTNCCAAGGATTTAGAGTTTAAATTCACCAACTATTTAATGAAATCCAAATTTTATAATATGTACATGTAATCATTTGAAAGATTTTATACATAAATTAAAATAATATGGTCGTGTCAAAAAAAAAAAACAAGGTATCATAATATTATAAAAAAATATACTTAATTCAGAGTTTGGTGAATAAGAAAAATATGACTTTTTATAATTAAGAGAAATTATTCAAAAATTAACAATTTAATATTATAGATATATAGATTTTCCATCCCACCCAACTTTGATCAAAAATCTAATTCGTTTTATTTTTAATGTAGTAATAATTAAGAAAAATTATTCAAAAATTAACAATTTAATATTATAGATATATAGATTTTCCATTTATACTATAGTATAGTTGTTGAAACCTTTCTACTTAAATAGTACTAAATGACATTTTTAAGGTAGAGATTATTAATATATATATATATATGCTTTTTGAATTTTTTAAATTTCACAATTAGCAAAGAACAAATTATTAGTAAATTTTTTGTGCATAACAGCAACAAAAAGTCAACGAAAACAAATTCAATATATTTGTGTTTTTTTCGTGGTTTTTCTAGGAAAAAAACTACGAAAAAGCCATGAATAGTTTTGTGACTAAATCAAAATAGCCACTAATTTACCATAAATTTTGTTTGTGGCTAAGAAAACCCACAAACTTTTTCGTGGCTAAATCAATATAACCACGAATTTACCACAAAATTTTACAAAAAATATTGAAACCACACTCTAAACTCTAAAACACTAACCCTTAATTAACTCTATTTTCAAAATTCAAAACTCAAAAACATATATTCTAAACCTTAAACTCTAAACTTTAAAAGTCAAACCCTTCACTCTAAATTCACAAACTGGAATTTGGTGAGGGTTGAGGCGGGCAGCGATGTGATGCGAACGTTAGACCATGTTCATCAATGGTTGTTAAAAAGGGGTTCTTAAAATTAAAATATTAATATTTAGAATAGTGAGATAAATTAAGAACCCCAAATTTCTGTTTAGTAAATTCCTTATCCATTGGTGGCTACAAATTTGGGGTTCTTAAACAAAAATTTATTTAAAACAAGTGAACAAAATGAGTATGTTACCAAAGAGTGGAGCAGAGACTGTCTCAATAGTCCATGATGCAATCACCAGAGAGGTAAACATGGGAGACATCAGCGTTGATAGAGAGCAAGTGATCAAAGCCATTGCAGTGAATCACAGCATGCATCAAATGAGAAGAAGTAAGCTTTAAGCTATCTTTCGTCAATGATTTCTGTTAAGTTTTCAAACACAAAAGAAGTCGACTTTCTCTTATGCAGAAACCTTATGCAAGAAAGAAACAGAGATGAACAAAACTTAAGATGAGATGCTTTGAGACGTGTTCTGAGAGAAGGACTGAAACACTCTCAGGAATGAGCACAGAAGAACACACAACATTTAACGACTTCACGCCCAAACCGGGTCGCTACGTCTCGCCGAGGCTAGCTCGGAATCCACTAGAACAGAGTTGATATTACAAAGGATAGAGATTATAAGTGACCGCCTGAAAAACCCTCACTACAAGAAAACACGAAAAAAGCGACTACATAAGTAGTCGCTTTGTGGTCGCTTTTAGGCCAAAAGCGACTACTAAACGACTAAAAATTGTGGTCGCTTATTTCTCGTCGCTAATCGCCAGTGGTCGCCTAGTAGTCGCTTTATTGCGACCACAATAGCGACGGTTAAACGTGGTCGCTAAAGAGCGTCAACGTGAAGCGACTACAATTCTAGTCGTAATATGCGACCAGGTCAACGAGTCGCAACCGTCATCGCTTTCTGAAAGCGACTACAATGTGGTCGTTTCAGAAACGACTACACTGTAGTTGTTCTAAGGTCGCTTATGTAGTGGTCGCTTTGATTCGTAGTCGCTTCGTGGTCGCTTTGCTTCGTAGTCGCTTCGTCGTCGCTTTGATTCGTAGTCGCTTCGTGGTCGCTTTG